>JAVJIF010026406.1:0-13912 GCA_038442645.1 Agave tequilana
TTAGTATCCAAAATTTACGCTTAAGTTCAGATCTGTTAACATTTCGAAGTGAGATCCTCATTCATTGTCTGTTAGAAATTTATTATTGACACTGTAGGATAAAAAATTCCATTTTTTTTGGGTAATTTTTCTTAGTTTCTACTGATATGAGACATTCTTTTGCATTTGAGATGGCATAAAGATTAGAGTTCTGTTAGTGGAATTTAGGGGCCTAGTTCATGACGTGTGGCTTAAGCTCAACGTAAGCACAAAATTCTTCATTCAATTTTTATTATGACCGCAAGTTTCTTTCTTCTTTCTTTATAAATTCAAATCTAAAATTTTCTACTGTTTTATATGGCATGCCGATTGTCCTTGCTTCTGTTATAAGAAATCTTGGACTTCTGCTTTGTTGGATCTATATATTTATATAATTGATTGATTACCAAATTTAGATGCAAAGGCTAATTCTTTTGTACACAATTATCGCTAGATTCAACAATGCCGCGAACACTGAGAGTGGAGGAACTTTGCTAGGAGAGACCAGCTGCTGAAGATTCAGCAGGGGTCCAAAACAGATGGGAAGAGGGTAAGGTTTTCATGCTGATTCTTGCAGCAAACCCGGAGCCCGGGAGAAGTTCTCTGGCAACTTTCCGTAACCATACATGGATGGCTCCCTGCAGCTGGGGCACGCCTTCTCTCTTTCCAAGCTGGTGTTTGCCGCAGCCTACCACAGGCTTTGCAGTCACAATGTACTTTTGCTGTTTGCATTCCACTGCACAGGGATGCCCTATCAAAGCTTCAGCTGACAAACTTGCGAGGGAATCCAACAATTTGGGAATCTACTGATCTTTTTATCTTGGAGGAAGTTTCTATGCAGAGGTGCTGATGAGGCTGATGCTCAAGAAGGTAAAGTTGAACCGGAGAAATTTAAGAGTAAGAGGTCCAAGGCCAGTGCAAAATCAAGTGGAGATAAGTACCAGTGGGAATAATGAGAAGCTTTGGTCTTCTTGATAGTGAGATTGCTATATTCCAGGACCCGTATTACTGATTGAGCTACTTTCTTCAATTGGTGAAAGAAGATCTAAAGGACTTTGGTTTGGGATGTGATGGAGGCGCTCCTTTATCACCACGTATATGAATCCATACTCTGATGCTTTGTTAGGTGGCAGATGAGAAAGTTGAAGGAGGTGGGAAAGGTTGTCAAAGATATGAGATCATCTATTCACCGTTTGGCGGCCCAGCCTTGCGCTGACCATGATAGGGCATCCAGTGAAGGGTGTTCAGCCACAAGAATATGTCCTTATCAAAATGGAGGTGATCCCTCCTATCACTTCAAAATTGAAGGTCTTGGAGGGTAGAAAAGTATTCCTGGCAGCTGCAACATTGAGACCCGAAACAATGTACAAACAAATTCTTGGATACTTCAAGATGGTAAATGCGGAGCACTTGAGATCAATGAAACTGATGTATTTATTATTACACAGAGGGCTGCACTTAATCTTGCATATCAGAAGTTATCAAGTGTTCCAGAGAAGCCTACTTACTTGCTTGAGCTGACGGGTCATGATCTTATCGGGTTTGCCTTGAAGTCACCTCTTTTGTCAATGAGGTTATCTACTTACTGCCCGTGCTTACTATCTTGACGGATAAGGGTACAGGGATTGTGACTAGTGTGCCCAGTGATTCACCTGATGATTACATGGCATTGCAAGATTTGAAATCAAAACCAGCTCTCGGTTAAAGTTTGGTCAAGGAATGAATGGATTTTGCTTTTGATGTTGCACCTATAATCAATATTCCAGAAGTTGACAAGTCAGCTGAGAAGATGTGTGTTGATCTTAAGATCAAGAGCCAAAATGACAAGGAGAAGCTTGCAAAGCAAAAAGGTTGATATATTTGGAAGGCTTCACTGATGGTACTATGCTGGTAGGGGAATTTGAGGGAAAGAGTTCAGGAAGCGAAACCACTAATAAGAAATGCTCTTCTTGAGAGTGGCCAGGCAGTTAGATACAGTGAACCTGAGAAGAAAGTCATGTCAAGATCAGATAATGTGTGTTTGTGGCCTTGTTGATCAGTGGTTCATTACCATGGTGAGCCAGAGTGGAAGGAGAAGGCAGATGATTGTTTGGCCAACATGAAACTCTACTCTGATGAAACACGTCATGGTTTTGAACACACACTGGGTTGGCTGAATCAGTGGGCATGCTATGTCTTTTGGGCTTGGTACTCTATATTCCATGGGATGAACAATTCCTTGTGGAATCACTTTCTGATTCCACTCTCTACATGGCATACTATACAGTTGCTCATTTGCTGCAAAATGGGGATATGTATGGTTCTGATCTCTCGTCAATTAAGCCAGAGCAGATGACAGATGAATTGTGGATTATATTTTCGGTAGTGCGTCACTTCCCAGAGCAAATATTCCCTCAACTCTCCTCAGCAAGACGAAGCAAGAGTTTGAGTACTGGTAATCCTTTGACCTTCGAGTATCTGGTAAAGACCTTATTAAGAGCACCTCACCTTTTGCATTTATAACCATACAACACTTCTACCAAAGCACCAGCGGCCTCGTGGTTTTAGATGTAATGGGCATATCATGTTCTAACTCTTGTTGCAACAATGACTTCTAATACAAGAGACGACAAGTACAAGTAGAGATTAAACAATAGCAACTGTAAGCTAATAGGGACAAAAAAGACATCACACTAGTATTTAACGTGATTCGATCAATGTGACCTACCTTCATAGGAGAGACAGCAAGAGAATCTATTATCAAAGGGAGGATGCAAAGAGATTTCAACTCTAATCTCAATCACCCAAATTCACAGTACTCAATTTACAAATAGTTAAAAGCGGAGAAGAAATGAGAGTGTGTACAAGTTGGCTACTCTCTTCTTCTCTGCATTTTCACCTTCATCTCAAGTATTCATTATATAGGTAAATGAAGAGATTTATCAATATCAACCTATACATCAACAACATCCCATTAATTAATTACGGTGACTGATTAAAAAATTAGGATGACTGATTAAGACTTAGGTGGTTGAAATTTTTCTCAGGATGGTTTGATTTTTCTCTAATTAATACTTGGATCAATAAAAGAGGTTAACGTCAGGATGCCTAAAGAAATCAAATTTTCTTCAAATATGGCACATGTTGAACATTACTTAATGTTTTAAAATATCGTCGTGCATCCTAATCTTGGTTAAATTAATATCAATTGTTTTGCAAGGCATGTTATTTTTCATTATAATATCCCACCATCATTGGCTGACATTGGCTCAGGTATAAATCAGTCCTTGAGGGGACATGTGATAATAGTAATCTGAATCAAGAACCCACTCATCTCCTGAACGGATATCAAAGACGGTAACTGAAAAAACCTCATGTGATGTGGAGACTTCTTCTGCAACAATAACAACTGAAGATTTCTCGTCTTCTTTTTGATTTCTAACATTTTTTCTTTGAGCTTAAAATAATCTTTTATAGTGTCCAAATTTATGACAATAGTGACACTCAACATTTTTTTAACTTAAATTTAGATCTAGATTTTCCTTGAGATTTTTCCTCGACCCTTCTCTGTACGACCACGGACGAACAAGCTTTAGCTTGATCCTCACTTTCTAACGATTGACACTTTCTGCTTTAGCTCCTTAGAGTGTAAGGCTAACTTAACATCTTCTAAAAAAAGTGTATCTCTGCATAAAATATATTATTAATAAAATTTTCAAGAAAGAGGTATGAGCATAATAATGAGTGCTTGATCTTTTTCATTTATTCTAACATCAATTTTTTTCAATTCAGGAGAATGTTATTGAGCTCATTAAATGTTATTAATTGGTGTACTTTCCTTCATGCAAAGGGTGAAGAGACACACCTCTATCGTTGCTAGCCATTGCTAGTCATGTTACTTGGTTCGATCTGGAGCTCGAGCACCTAACGTGCAAACGGGTTCTTTTCATGGTGAGCTTGAGGAGCAGATCTTTATGCATCAGTCAGATGAATTCGTTATTGAAGGTAAAGAAGACCACATGTGCAGATTAAAGAAACATCTTTTATTGACTCTTAAGCATTGATTGAGAAAATCTCAGTCACTCGAAGAAGATTTTTTCAGCCACCCTACGTCTTAATCAGTCACTTTAATTTTTTTAATCAACCACCCTAGTTAATTAATAGGCTGATGTAGATTTGATAGGCTGATGTTGATGGGTTTCTTTTGCCTATATAATGGATACAGGTGGAAGTGCAGAAGAAAAGAGTAGCCAATTTGTACACTCTCTCATTTCTTCTTTTCTTTTAGGCCTATTTGTAAATTCGGTATTGTGGTTTTCGATCAATGAGATTAGAATTGTAATCTCTTTGTATTCTCCCCTTATGATTGATTAGTAGATTTCTTTTACTGTCGTCCGAGGATGTAGGTCACATTGATCGAATCACATTAAATACTGGTGTGCTGTCTTTTTTGTAGCTTATAGTTGCTATTTGTACTTGCCATCTTTTATATTAGAAGCCCATTGCTATAACAACTACGATGTCCAAATTAGCGGAAATTTTCGGGCCCTCCGACATGCCATTGAGGAATTCTCTTCAAATGCCACTAGGTTTTCTCTTGCAGTGCTGGGGATGGCATGATGACGCAAATTTTGTGTTTGATACTACAAATGCAGCTATATTGAGGCTCACTAAAAATTGCATGGATGGAAGAAATTTTGGCTGTTGAATCATCTTTAGGGCGCCTCCCACCCCAACCCCAAACCACCCCCCCCCCCCCCCCCCCCCCTCCCCCAAAAAAAAAAAAAAAAAAAAAAAAAAACTTTCTACATATGCTGATTGCTGATCTGGTGTTTGCCAATGAAATAAATATTGCAGTGATGTTGAGTGAACAGAACCACAGTGAGTTTATGTTCAGGGAAGCTCTCAAGACCGTTTTTTATGACCTTTAGGCTGCTAGAGATGAGTGCAGGTCATCTTCTGGATCAGGAGGAATGAACCGTGGCTTATTGTGGCGGTTTATGGATGTCCAGACTAGACTCATCACACTGATTCGTCCTCACTATGAAGAGCATGTGTGGAAAGATATCTTGAAAAAGGATGGTTTGTTTGTAAATGCGGGTTGGCCTGATGCCGATACACCAGACCTTACTCTTAAAAAAGCTAACAATATTTGCAGGACTCCATAGTTTTGATGAGAAAGTTATTTCGGAAGCAGAGAGAGCTATTTCGGAAGCAGGTGTCTGGTTCCAAGAAGCCTAAAAAGTGCTCCAACTGCTGCTCCTGCTGGAGAAAACAAAGTAACTGTGGGACTTATTTATGTCAATGAGGAGTATGATGGATGGAAGAAGGAACGTCTGCAGATACTTCAAACCAAATTTAACAGTGACAAAGCTTCCTTTGCATCCGACAGTAGATACTGGAAGCATTAAAAGGAAGTTCTGTTGGGCAGGATGCAAACTTTAAGCAGATCCAGAAACTTTGTGTACCTATTTTGAATTTCAAAAAAGATGAAGCACTTTCAGTTGGCCCTGAAGCTCTTGATTTGTAGCTGCCTTTTGGTGAAATTGATGTTCTTGAGAAGAATTCAGAGCTGATAAAGAGGCAATTGGGTCTTGATCGTGTGGAAGTGTTGTCTGCAACGAGCTCGCACTAAAGCGGTCCCTCATATATCACTGCTAACTCAGAAACCAAACAACACCCCCTCCACCCCCCCCCCCCACCCAACCCACCCCACCCGCCCCAAACCAGACAACCCCATTTCCATCTTCTTGAGCTCGTAGAGCAGAGCATGAAAGTTGTGGAAGGTAAATATAGTTTAGCTAGTGTTTGATAATTTCAAAGTGTGTTTTAGTATTTCCCTTTCCACTTGTAGGTTCCATTAATTTTTTGACATATTTGAGTTCTCTTTTGTAATGACAGACTTTGTGCCAAACACGTGGCTTGCTTTCTTAGTACTTTTTATCATTCTTGTCAAGGAAAACGTTATGTTTTGCTTATGTATCTTCTTTCATGCTTTGTGCTCTGTTATGGTTGTAATAGGATGGCTTTTCATTCCTTTTGCAATTGATTTTGTATAATGTGCCCCAGTTAATATGATTTTTTTTCCATTTTACCTTTGTCTTGTTTTATAGCCTGGCTTTATTTTTTGAACTCTTTTGCCTCTGAATATGTAGGATAATGCCTTGAAATTATTGGCAATTTGAGCAATTTACCATGATGAACATGTTCAAATAGGGGTTACTGGGACCTATTGATTTCTGAAAATAACAGCAATTCACTTTGGGTATTATGGATGGCAATATTCTTAATTTTAAAAGTTGTGGCTGGCCGATGGGTACAAGGGTATGTTTGCTGTTCATGTACAAACCATATATTAGTTTCTTGACTTCTGCTGTATTTGATAGCTGTATTTCCCTGTGTATATATTGGTTTTGGCTGTGATAATCCATAACATTTTTTTGTTCCTAATTTTTTTCATTCTAGGGACATCTTCATGGCTGCATCAAAAGAGGATGTAATTGAGGAATGCTACTTGTCATAATAAATGTCTTCAGGGCGGGGTTATTTTCTCCCTTGGGCGTCTTTGGTTTGATTCACTGGATTGCTAAACACGAGTCTTATTTTGAAATGCTAGCATCGAGCGCCGCTGCTTGATGATACGAGTTTCCTGTAGGAAGAAACAGCCAGAGCAGCTTCAATACTGATCATGATGCATGCTGGGTTGAATTTTGGGTCAGCTTCTTTATTATAATTGACATTAGTTTGTCCCTATCATTTTGTCCCAGATAATGTTTGAATTAGGTTGATTATTTTGGTTGTATTTCTAGGCTAAAAAACTGTGGAAGCTGTGAGTAGATTTGATACAATCTTCTTCTATTAATTTCTTAGTAAATTACTGGATGATTAATTTTGTGCAAGTATTTTCATCTTCATTGTATAGGAGTATTTTTTTTTTTTTCTTCCTTGAAACTCTGCTCTACAGTATCTCCTGCAAGATTTTTACTTTTTGTGTTGAATTAGTATTGCCACAATTGAAATAGATTTTTGACACGAACAGCGCAAATTGTAGACCCCTAAAGGTTTTGCATTATCATAGTAGATTAGTTTGTTTCCTGTTCTTGCTGTGGATACAGATTGTGCCTGTTATTTGCTTATTTGCTTTACGGATAGGAGGAGGAAGAAGATCAAGGTGTTGTGGCATTGAAAAGTGGTGTCTATTTTCCTGTCTCTCTGATCAGTATGAAAATTTTCTGAATTTCTTAGTTTTTAGCCAACATTTATTTCTGAAACTGTTAAACTTTTTAGGGAAGTTATCATATTCTTCAATTCCATTCACTCTCACATACTTTCTCAATTCCGAATTGTTTCTCTTCTTTTTCCGTTGAAGTTGTGTATTTTTCATTGCAGTGGGTCAGTGGCGAGAGCCCTGCACTAACAACCTTATTGGATAATCCTTATGTTGCTTGATTACCAATTGAGCCTATGCTAATTATGTCACAGTCCATAGATTAAGAGTTAAGAGATGTTTTATTTCAAAAGCGCAATGATTAACTGACTAAACATCAACATTAAAAAACCTTAAAACATAAAGCTCTCTCAACAGTTACTAACGAGAGAGAGAGAGAGAGAGAGGGAGAGGGAGAGGGAGAGGGGATGTAAAGTCTATGTAACACTGAGGTAATACACCTCCACCCTCACTCAAATCATGTGCTCTCTCATCAGCCATCGCACCAAATTAAGCAAGAAAAAGTTAAGAAAAAGTTAAGAGAATGAAAAACATGAACCTAGATAACTGCCAACCCTTTTTGCATCCATTTAAACGCTACCAACTCAATTCTCGTTCCCTCCAAATTATCCAATCTCTCCCCCATGGGACTCCAACTCCCCTCATTGTTCTCACCCTCCTCTTCACCAAAGCTTGCAACTTGGAGAGGCTCCACGCCAGGAGCAAGCAGCCAATACCACTGCGGTCGCCGCCTCCCCCTGGCTCCGCCGACTGCAGAAACGCCGCGACGGCTGCCGGTTCCAGCCGTGGATCTGTCGGGACCGCCACGCCCGCTCGTCACGGTGGTTGTGCTGCAGGAACCGGTGCCGTGAACGTGCGCACTGATCCTTACAACTGCGGCCTCTGCGGCAACCGCTGCCGGTTCAACCGGCAGTGCTGCCACGGCGCCTGCACGAACGTGATGGTGAACCCGTTCCATTGCGGCAACTGCCAAAACCCGTTGTCCGTTTGGGGTCCGGTGCCTTTACGGACTGTGTGGCTACGCGACGCCCCTCCCTCCGTTCCCATTCCTTTTCCGCCACCGCCGCCCAGGCCACTTTCCCTGCCCTCTGCCGCCTGTACGGCCCGGGCCGCCGTATCCTTATCGGCTGGAGCTTCTAGAAGGGCAGCTGGCACCTCCCTTGGTGGGTGATCCTCCGGCATTGGACTCATAAATGCTTGATGGCGGTTGCTAGTGTGGAAACTTTGAGTCTAACAGCATGTATATTTATCTTATGGTGTTTCCATTAACAAAAATCTTTACACTCCTGTGTCATGTTTGACATGAGTTGGTGCTTGAAATGAGTTGCTTGAAATTTGTCGATTGTCTTGTATTTAAGCAAATACCATCATTTGTGCAAATCTTTATCAAAGAGTGGAAGTTGTTTTAAGAATAAACAATCATCCATAAGGGTAGTCTGTAAGTGAGGATGAATGACTCATTATGTCTATATCAATTTGAATATCCCAATGACCCAATGTTCTTATTTTCGTTTCATTTTTTGATGAGAGAAAGACTTGTTACTATCTACTCTAACTTCTCTTCTTCTTTTTTTTTTTCCCTAATAAAAGTTTTGCGATGTTTTTTTTTTTCTTTTAACTTCTCTGTTTGAAAAAATAGAATGGAGGTCACCCTCTCAGTCAATACAGACATCACTAATTACTCAAATTAAATCACCTCAAATCTTTTTAATTTAATAAGAATTTTCCCATGACCTAAAGACCTACGCTTTTACCACCGAATCATGCATTATTGATCAAATTTTACCCAAATACCAATACTATTAATTTGTTTCTCGCACTAAAGCCTGGCTCGGTGGTAAGAGGTTTTGAATTGACAACGACCTCCGTTAGAAGAAAAAGAAATTCTTTTTTTTGTTAATAATTAAATAGTAAAAGGAAGAAAAAGAAAAAAATCAATTTAATTTTGCATGTACTCTATAATATTTACACCCGCGCATAGCTCGCAAATTTTGCAAGAGAGGAAAGTATGTATATATTATAATAATTAAAAAAAAGAACTGAAAAAGTGGGGGGAAAATGAACTCCCTCACGGTGGCGGCTACTTTAAAACCCGGCCTCTTCCCATCAAAGCTCACTTAAATAAAATAACTGATGATGATGTTGGGTTTGGGAGAGCTCTGGCTCGAGATTTGAGAAGGAAGAGAAACCCTAATCCCCTCCCCTCTCTCTGCGCTCATTTCTGCACTGATGATGCCAATGGATCCCAGAGCTCTCGGCTCAAGATCTTCGATCGGGATCTCAAAAGGAAACAGGTCCCTTTTCCCTCTCTCCAAAGTTTCTCGCTCTAAAGACACTACCTTTCCACTAATCACAGTCAATTTGTAGAGAGATCGAGCTGCGTGGCTGATGCGAGGAAAGGACCAGTTCGTCGACTCGGTCGCCGAGAACCTCCTCGACCGTTTAGAGGTGATTCCCATTCTTCTCAAGTTTTATATTTGCATCTTTTGGAATCATGGTTCTGATTGAAATTAATCAAATTTCAGCAAAACAAATAGGTAGAAAATTGAAAAGGTCTGAACTTTGAGAAATGTGCATAAATTGGAGAGTTTGATTCCATGATTTAGTCATTTAGGGTTTTGGGCCTTTTGGAAAATTATAATTATCCTTTCTAAACACAAAGCACATGGAGATTTTGTATAGAAATTTTAGTCGAATGAAAAATAACGTTTTAAAAACAACTTGCAGGATTGCAAAAGAACATTTACTACAGCGCTATGTCTGGGAGGTTCCTCAGAGGCTGTTAGACGGTTACTACAGGGGCGCGGTGAATTGAAATTTTATATGCTTCTGATTTTATACTGGTTATTTCAGTGATCATTTTTTTTTTGGAGATATTTGTTTTTATGAAACATAACTCTTCTATGTTTTTTTTATAATTCTATCAGTTAGTAATGTCTTCTTTATGATATGCTAATCATGTCAGTGCGAAAAGTGTGCATCCGTTACTCTATGAATTTCTCGTGGCATGTCCCTTCACATATTGAATACCCCCCACCCCCCATAATAATAATAATAATTCCCAATCCACACTTTCTTTGCACCTTCGGCACCATATTGTATTTTCTAAAATACCACATACAAGACGTGATGGGGGACGAACCCTAAGAAATCTCAACCTAAGATTTATCTCTCAAGATAGGTTTAGGAATCTCTCCCTTGGGCATCTACCCGAAGCACACATGCTATTCAAAATGCTCAAACAACAATTTTTATAATCAATCATTAACTGAAGAAAACAATGGTAGTCTCAGCATTATATAGGCCTACAAAAAAAAAAAAACTCCCACCACAATCGATGTGAGATAAACCAACCAACAATAATAACCAAATAAAAAAATTACAATAAGATAAGATAAGCCAACAATTAAATCAAACAAATCTTATTAGATGTCCCCATCATTCTCCCGTGGTTGGGAAAACTTAATCCTGTCGAGTGCAGATCTCGGCTCTCAATCGACCAACAGATGTGCATCAAGGCTGAACCAAGGCGGTGGGTGTGGGATTGGCTTCTATAACAGTTCTGCTATAAAGGATGACAACTCAAGCAATGCGCATGTAACAAACAGAGACGCATCCTCCGGATGAGAACTGAATCAGCTGTACTTCACATCATGAATAGTCTGACATCCCGTGACTATGTCTCTTGTGAGAAGATCTGAAAATGATGTATAAGTCAGGCGATCTCAGGGACACTGGAGTCTGGAACCCTCACAGTTGGTGTGGATGTCATTAGCTCCATGGCAAGCTCCGCTTAGGCCTTAGAGATCTGTTGAATTCTCTATAAGAGGCTCTTCTATCTCCAACTCTGGTTTGGGCTCATTAACAACTACTGGCTCTGACTTAGCTACATTATTTGGTTCTGGCTCTGACTCTAACTCAGTAACAACTTCTGACCCTGACTCCTCAAGAACGTCAGGCTCGACAAGAGCTGAATGCTCCGGATCTGTGTCCCACTTCGCAGCTTGGCTTGCTACAAGTTTTTCTAGGGCCACTCGAAACTTAGTGCAGGGATCTGTGATTGACCGGCTCTCGGGCTCTTGCTTAACATTAGGCTCTTTACAGATGAATAAATGGGTGGAGCATAACGAGTGCGAAGAAAGTCTTGCAAGAGAAACCAATATCGACATAATTTATGATTGTTCTCTACCTAATAATTTGATCCCACCAACTTTATTTGAGCATAGAGGCACTTTTAATCAGATGTTAGAGAAAAATAATTGAAGAAAGTTTCTAGATTGCTCTTCCAGTTTTCATTACCGTAACGGTCATAAAAACCCCGAAAAGTCGGGACAGTCGCATAATCTTTCATTCAACTTCATTTGGATCACCATTAGTATGAATGTATCGACCACAAAATAAAAGCCCATAAGAAAAAAATTTAATGCATAAGCTCAGAAATTATCTAAGAATCTTAAAGGCTCGAACTGGGCTCAAATCAGACTGGAAACGGGTCTCGAAACGCTGCTGACTGTTGCAAGAACTATAGCAGCACCAAATAGAGATTGTAGAGGTAGTCTCTGCTGCTTGAATGCTACGAAAATCTCTCCAGTAGCTCCGGGCTCTATCACGAACCCAACGCTTCGAACAGAGTTCAAAACAGAATGCAAACTGGCAAGTTTTGGGTTTGGGGGAGATGAACAGTAATCAGGGTGATTATTATTCACAGAATAGTAATCGGGTGATTACTGTTCACAGAACAGTATATAGTAGTTTTTTTTTTCCAGATCTAGGGTTTTTTCTTCTTCTTTTTATTTTCAAGAACTAGGATTTTGGGAATTTGTGAAAGTTTTGGTGAAGGAAATAAGATTTTGTGAAAGTTAAGATTTTGTGGAAGAAGTGAAAAAGAGCAGGATTTAGTTCTGATACCAAGATGATAGGGGACGAACCCTAAGAAATCTTAATTTAGGGTTTATCTCCCTAGATAGGGTTTGTGAATATCTCTTGCCATCTCACTCGAAGCACACATGCTACTCAAAATATTCAAATGACAATTTTATAATCAATTATTAACTGGAAAAAACATGATAGTCTCAGCCTTATATAGGCTTGCAAAAAAAAGGTAACCCTACCACAACTGATGTGGGATAAAATCAACCAACAATAATAACCAAATAAAATAAACTATAATAAGATAAGATAAGCAACTACTAAATCAAAACAAATCCTATGGATGTCCCCATAATATGTCATGTTCTTCCCACAAGCAACTGTTTTCTCTTTTAATTCTCTTATGAAAAAAGAACATTACCACTATTGTTGGCTTCAACAGTATGTCTGATGACCAAAAATTTGAATGTACCCACTTTACCCCCAAAATCTACAGTAGACACCTTTGCTTATGGTTTAAACATTTTAACATTTCGAAGATGGGTGGGCTAGAAAATAATATTGCAATTAATGCATCACAAAAACAATAATTTCCTTGCATAACTCTTTGCTTCGAGCCCTAATGTTACTATATTTCTATATCTCAGAAAAGGGGGTCTAACTAAAAAAATTAGCCTCAATGGTGAATGGTGCAATCACCCTAAATAATAGTATGGGTACATATAGAAGTAGTGAATTATTTCTGGCTGTAACATGTTACTTTTAGAAGTAGTAAAGTTGAGAAAATAGGCCATGTTCAAAGTTATGGTCTTGGCTGCCGACTCAGAGGGCATCGTTCCACATCGGTCTCGGCGTCGCGGAACGGACTTGGATGATACGCACAAAACGCATCATAAAAAACTCAAAAAATTCTAAAAAAAATCATGATTAATCTTTAAAAATGGTAGACATCAAAATTGATTTATAACATGTCCAAAACAAATTGTTTTGAGGGGTAATCCGGGAAAATTATGATTTGGGTGGTAAATTTAAGAAATATAGTGATTTGAGGATAAATTTATAAATATGAAAGATTTGAAGGGTATAATAAAAAAAACCCAAAAATTAAAAAGAAAAAGAAAATATAAGAGAGGGGAGAGAGATTCGATCAGACCTCTCCCCTCTCCCCGATGATCTTCTCTCTCTCTCTCCCCCCTCCTCCGTCGACCTCTCTTGCCCCTCTCGCGATTTATCTCTCCTCTCCTTTCTCTCCCCTCTCCCCCCTCTCTCCTCACTCTCCCCCCTCTAATCTGTCCTCCCCCTCCCGTTCTGATCTTCCCCCTCCCCTCCCCCTCCGATCTCTCTCCCCCTCCCCTCCGATCTCTCTCCCCCCTCCGATCTCTCTCTGAGCGGAGGGAGAGAGAGTTAAAGAGAGATCGAAGGCAGAGAGATCTGGCTTGAGGTGGCGGCCTAGACGCGGCGAACGACGACGACGAGGTAAGCTGTTGTTGCTTTTTTTTTCCCTGCACTTCGGCTCAGGGAAAACTCGGAGTGACTCGGTCATATCGGCCGAGTTAATCCGAGTCCATGGTTGACTCGGCTACGGGTTATACTCGCCGATATGGCCGAGTCAACTCGAGTTCTCCCCGAGTTGGCTTAAAATAGCGAAACATGTGACTCATGGACTACTTCTAGTACCACCTAGTTCAAGGTTCGAAAACTCGGTTGTTCCGGTTCCGACTCGGCCGAGTTGGAACCGGAACAGCCGAGTTTTCGAACTTTGAACTAGGTGGGTACCAGAAGTAGCCTGTTACTGCACGGAAGTAGTATGTTACTACA
>JAVJIF010026407.1:0-38478 GCA_038442645.1 Agave tequilana
TTTGGTGGTCGGAGAAAGTGGTTTTAGCTGTAAAAGATTTCCTTGATTCAAGCGAAACGATTACAACCAAAAGAACTACTCTTCCCTCTTTTCCAGTTACAAGGGAGGGAGGATGTCTGAATCTTCCCTTTGTTTAAAGCTGGGTTCTTCGTGTGGCGATGGAGAGTGAATCTTGTTCTCCGTTGACCAGATGACCGTCCTGGACAGTCGGGGGTCTTCTCTTCGGTCGGTAGAAAGAGTAACTCAGCTCCGTCTACCAAAACTCTCAAAGAGGAGGTAGGCGAAGAGCGGCTAGTACTCAGTAAGCTCGCTGAAGAGTCGTGCTTCTCTCTTGATGATCCTCCTGCCTGGATTCGATCGGTTTTGATGATGCCTTATCTCAAAGCTCTCTCCCTTCAACAATCCGATCTTCTGCCCAAGTTTCGATCCTCTCAAGCTTCTATCCCTGTCTGTGTCTGTCCCCTTCATAGCAAAACAAGGCTATTTATAGGGATCTCAGGGGTGAAGGTGCCTCCTGAAAACGCTCCCGAATGAGGGGCCACTACCCGCTACATGCGCGGTGACTGGCCCCGCAATCAGGGCAGTTGCAACTGAGACGCGGGCGTTGGGCCAAACGCGCCTTGAAGTTTGAGACGCGGGCGTCGAGCCAAACGCGCCTTGAGACGCGGGTTTCGGGCCTTCACGTCTGATACTGAGGCGAGGGCGTCGGGCCGATGCGCCTTGATGCTGAGACGCGGGCTTCGGGCCGACGCGTCTTGATGCTGAGACGCGGGCTTCGGGCCGACGCGTCTGAACGTTGAGACGCGGGTGTAGAGCCAACGCGTCTTAATGCTGAGATGCGAGCATCGATTCCTCGCGTCTAGAGTTTGAGACTCTGCTTCCTTAATGGCTGGTCTGTTAGTCATTTTTAGACAGCCTACAGAACCCCCTCCAAAGTTTCTGATATTCCGCAGTTGAATGGGACGGATTTCGAATACTTTGGATCTTAGCCGTGTTCGCCTTTATGACTGGACTGTTGATGCTTCGGGTTTGATCTTATCTGGAATTGGTCTTCGTGAGTGTACTGTTGAACTCTTTGAAGCCGTCAGAGTTGATCGTGTTTGAGTGTCTAGATACACAGTCTAGACCTCCCCGATTGCTTTTAGTCTGTCACGGGTGCGCTTTTGACCGGGAGTGGTTGGTTGTCTGTTTGCGTCAGTGTACTGTTGAACTGACTTGTAGAAGCAGGAGACTGGACGCAGGTTCCTTTTTGAAAAAGCAGAAACTGCTTTAAAGACGCGACTTCTTAGCGAGACGCGATGTTTGGCCTGTTTGAGGGGATGCGGACTTTGGAGAGACGCATCTCTTGAAACGCAGACGCGATTTTCTGGGTGCATTTATGATGATGCTGACGGGGCATGTCCACCGAAGAGCCGCGTACTTTGGGACGCGCACCTGTGCCATGTCATGATTACGCCGCCAGCTGGCCTGGGGAAACGGCGAGATTTCGCCTTTTGGCGCGCGGATCCCCCGGTTCATTAAATGAACTGCTCCACGTGTCAACTTCTGACTTGTGGCGGGGTCGCGACGCATGATCTTCCCTGTTTAAACAATGATTTGGCTCCACGCGTCAGGCAGCGATTCGCTGCAGCGTTTATTGGGCCAAACGCTGCGTATCTTCGCGAATCTCCGTGCCTATAAAAGGCAACAGTCGGAGAGATGTATCTTCTTCTCCGAACGAACGCATTCTCTGAGAAAAAGGACTTCCTTCTCTGTTCAACTATTCATCTCCTCGCTCGGATTTCTTGATCTTCAATGGCTCCCAAGACGAAACCGACTGCATCGACCTCAAGGCGACCGTCGCCGAGGCTGAGAGAGATGCTTCCTCTGCGCAGGAGGGTGTTTTCCGAGGTAAAAATGCACCTTCAGTGTGGGTTCCGCCATTAAAACATGCTCATAGAACCCTAAGAACCTTTAACACAAGATCGTGTTTGATTCTCGGACGCTGTCCTTGAGATGATAACCAGGGCGCGGGCCTGATGATCCGACGCTGGTGAACTCTGCACTCTGGGTCCTTCACTTAGAATATTTCTAATTGTGAAGGTCTCTGGACGCGATTTGCAGAACGCGGATTTGATCCATGCGTTCTGTGCCGCGTTTTGTGCCATCAGGTGCTGGCGTCCGAGTCCAAGCACTTTGAAATTTCACAAGTCTTGGTTTGCAGAACGCGGATTTGATCCTTGTGTTCTGTGTCTTCAACCGCCGATTTTGTAGAATCTGGCGTTTGAGTCCAAGTACTTCGAATTTTCATAAGCAGCTTTGCAGGTCTGGACGCGGATTCGAAAAATTCCTGCGTCCAGTATCTCTTCTGCGTTTTGGTGCAAGTTCGCAGGTCTGGACGCGGATGATAACTCCTGCGTCCAATGTCTCGGCTGCGTTTTGAATTATGAACACTTAGCGTCTTCCCTTATTTTTGGCAAAGTATCTGACCAAGTGTCTTTTTTCTTTTGCAGTGCCGCATGTTTCAGGTTCACTTGCCAAGATGCACCATTTCGGCCGCGTTGGTGGTGCCGACCGGGGCTTGACCTTTCGGAGTCGCCATCTCTTCAGACATCATGCACTTAGGATCAGATGCGGCTTCAAGGAGTGAGTACGGCCTCCGAGAGAGAGAGGGACTTCTTTGTACTCCTTAATTGTAACACTCAATCTTATTGTATAAGAGAGCGTTTTGTATCACTTTCATGTGTTTGGATATGAATAAAAGTGACACTTTTCTTTTTGCCTCTTTCTGTTGTCTTGAACGTTTTGTTTTAGAAGCAAAGAATGATTTTGGTGGACCTGCCACTTTATAAAAGAAAGTGACAAGTAGAGCGCGTACCCCCAGTGAAGGTGAACTTTTATCAAGGATTTGGGGATTAACTTGATTTAAGATCAGCTGGGGATTTTGATAGAAGCATTGTTTATCGGTGTAATGTTAACCAACAATGCCTCCAAAATGAATTTGATACTCGGTTGGGGAGAATATCAAATGAAACTAGACTCGTGGGGAATCTAGTAAGATTTTTAACCGAGCGAGGTGTGATATTAACTTAAACGTTTTAGAAGTAGTCTTGTCAGAAGTGTAATATTAACTTGACAAGGACGTGAGTTAGAGGTGTGATATTAACCTAACTCATCAGCATCTCAGTTTTATTTGGGAAAACTGAGGGTGTCACTGTCATAGGTGTGATGTTTAACTTAACAGTGATAGAAATGCTAGAGGTGTAATGTTGAACTTGGCATTAGTCGTCTCGGCTTAAAGAAGTCGAGGAAAGGTCATAGCCATAGTGTATTGTTGAACTTAGCAATGACTCGGATGCTAGAAGTGTAGTGTTAACTTGGCATCGTCCATTTCAGCTTCGATATGGAAGTCTGAAGAAAGGTGACTATCAGAGGTGTGATATTAACTTGACAGGCACTCGATGTACTGCTTAGAGGTGTAATGTTAACTTAAACAGTAGTTTTGTCAGAGGTGTGATATTAACTTGACAAGAATTTGCTTGCGATAGGAGCAATTTGAGGACCTGTCATTCTATTGATGAGAATTGACAAGTGGAATTTGAGGTGCCAGAGGTATAGTGTTAACTTGGCAAATTTGAGAGTTTGTTACTCTATGCAGAGTTAACAAGCCAGGTTTGTACTCGACAAAGAGTATTCATTACCAGAGGTATAGTGTTAACATGGTAATGATTGCATTTTGTGGTCCTACATTCTATGGATGAGAATTGGTAAGGGATTTTTGGAGGGAAGAGTGGAATTAAGTCCACTTAGGATTTTTAGCAAATCCTCAGCTGTCAACGGGTTTGTCATGCCTTTACCAACTACCGTTTGAGTTGGGCTAGCCATGCTATTCCCCTCAGCATGATGAGTTGTCGAAGACTTATGTTGGACTTAAAAGCCAACATTTTCTTCTATCCTTAGCCGTCGGAGGCGTCGGATCAAATGGGAACGTGTCCCTTAGGATTTTTAGCAAATCCTCAGCTGTCAACGGGTTTGTCATGCCTTTACCAACTACCGTTTGAGTTGGGCTAGCCATGCTATTCCCCTCAGCATGATGAGTTGTCGAAGACTTATGTTGGACTTAAAAGCCAACATTTTCTTCTATCCTTAGCCGTCAAGGGCGTCGGATGTTTGATCAGAGGTGTATTTTTAACTTGATCGGTGGAAGAATGCCATCTAGGGATAGTATTTCTTCAGGAATTTGCCATTGATTGGCATCATGAGTGTATCGCCATTTGAGGTTATGAGGCGATACGATCCATTTGAGTAGACTGACTCTACCACAAATGGTCCTTCCCATTTGGGTTGGAATTTTCCTTTCGTCTTGTGTGTCATGACCATGGGTCTTCGGACGGCTAAGACGAGGTCGCCTTTCTTGAAAGTTCGGGATTTGACTTTCTTGTTGAAGGCTCTGGTGATACGAGCTTGGTAAAGCTCGATTTGTTGTTGGGCCTGCAGACGCTTGTCGTCCAAGGCTTCCAATTCTTGGAGTCGCTGTCGATGCTTCTCCTCTGTTGTCATTTCCGCTGTCAAGGCGACGCGAAGAGATGGAATTTGGATTTCCAGTGGAAGGACGGCTTCGCATCCGTACACCAAGGAAAATGGCGTGGCTTTAGTTGGGGGTTCGCACAGTCGTGCGATAGGCCCATAAGCATTCGCCCAACTTATCGTCCCAGTCTCGTTGACTTTTCGAGACGAATTTCTTGAGAAGCTTGCTAATAGTCTTATTGAAAGCTTCTGCGAGGCCGTTAGCGGGCGGATAGTATGCCGTTGATGACACACTCTGGATTCTGAACTTGGCGCAGAATCTCTGAAAAGCCTGGCTGATGAACTGGGTCCATTGTCATGGACAATCCGCCGAGGCACACCGAAGCGGTAAATAACGTGATGTTTCACGAACTTGATCACGTTAGAAGATTTCACCTCTTTCAAAGGGATAGCTTCGGCCCACTTTGAGAAGTAATCGGTTATCGCTAGGATGAACCGATGTCCCTTTGATGATGGTGGGCTGATAGGACCAACCACGTCCATCCCCCACATTTCGAACGGCCAGGTAGAGGTCGTAGAGTGGAGGTATCCTGGTGCTTGGTGGATGAAATCGCCATGTATTTGACAGGCGTGACATCTTTTGGCATAGGCAACAGCATCGGCAACCATCTTGGGCCAGTAGTAACCCAATCTTTGGAGTCGGTTTGCCAGCTTCGGGCCAGGTTGATGAGCTCCACACGTACCATCGTGGGCTTCTTTCAACACTTCGTGGGCTTCTTTTGTTGAGAGGCACCGGAGCAGGATCCCGTCATGTGATCTACGATACAATGTTCGCGAAATCGCATTGTAGTAGAATTTGGAGGCTTTCCTTCGGATGGCAGCCGCCTCCCTGGTGTCTCCGGGCAAGATGCCGTATAAGACAAAATCATGTAGGGGAATCGCCAGTCTTTAAGCTCTGGATCGGTCGACACTTCAAGTGTTTCCTTACCGCGACGATCTCCCGTTGACCTCTGGTAGTCTCCGAGGGGACTTTTTGGGCAGTATAGGTCGTGGCTATAGACGAATACCTTCTCCATTGCTCCAGCTGGAAGAGCTAAGGAGGCAGCAAGGGATGCAAGTGCATCTGCATGCGCATTTTGCTTGCGCGGTACATGGTCGATGTAGAAGTTTGAAAACCTCTCGGCCATGTGGATTGTCGCGTTGTAGTAGGGTACTAGATCTTCATGCCTGACCTCATACTCTCCGCGAACTTGGCTGACGATGAGTTTAGAATCACCGTACGCCTCGAGATTTTTAACGCCAATCTCATCGGCGAATTGCATCCCAATCAAAAGAGCGTTGTATTCCGCCACATTGTTGGAACAGGGCTCGGTTAACGAGATAGCTCGGGGAATCACGTAATTTTGTGGGGAGACGAGTACCACTCCTACCCCCGCTACTGTGTGTCCCTCCGAGCTTGCCCTTGATGCACCGTCGAAGAAAAGTTGCCATACTTGACTTTCGAACGACGTCTGAGCTAGGCAGACTTCGGCGACCTCATCTGGGAGATCCTCGTAGAGTTTGGCTGCCCTGGGATCTGGGTGTTCAGCTAGGAAGTCCGCCACCGCTTGTCCTTTAATGGCTTTTTGTGGCAGAAAATGCATCTCATACTGTGATAGCAATATGGCCCATTTTGCCAGCCGGCCATTTAGTGAAGAAGGCTTTGTCATGAGTAACCTCAGGGGGTTGACTTTGGATATGACATTTATGGTTTGGCCCACCAGATAGTGTCGCATTTTCTGAATGGCGAACACCAGTGCCAAACATTCCTTCTCGATCGGGTTGTGTACCGATGCTCGGCTCCGATCATCGTTCTACTTAGGTAGTAGATTGCTTGTTCTCGCCCCTGGTCATCATTCTGAGCTAGTAGAGCTCCCAAAGAATGATCCATTGATCGGACGTACACCAGGAAAGGCTTTCCGGATACCGGAGCTGCCAGGACTGGTGGTTGGGTGAGGTAGTGCTTGATCTCCTCAAATGCTTGCTGGCAAGCGTCGTCCCAAATGAACGAAACGCCCTTCTTCATCAGCTTAGCGAAGGGTTGGCATCTCCCGGAGAGATTTGAAATGAATCTGCGGATGTATGCCAATCGTCCTTGTAATCCTCTGAGCTCCTTGAGGCTTCTGGGGGGTTGCATCTCTTGGATAGCACGGACTTTCTCCGGATCCAAATGGATTCCTGTGGAAGTCACGACAAACCCTAGGAATTTGCCACTGGCTACCCCCAGGAAGGACTTGGTGGGGTTCATCTTCAATTGATGAGCCCGCATGATGTCGAAGACCACCCTCAGGTCTGCTATGTGATCACCTTTAGTGCGGCTTTTCACCGCAATGTCGTCGACATAACATTCCACCGTTTTGCGTATCTGCCGATGGAAAATGGCATTCATGGCCCTTTGGTAGGTTGCCCCCGCATTTTTCAGACCGAAGGGCATGACGGTGTAGCAATATACCCCTAGAGGTGTCCTGAAGGAGGTGTGCTTTTCGTCATCGGGATACATCTTGATTTGATTATATCCTGAGAACCCGTCCATAAAGGACATTCGCTCGAATCCACAAGTATTGTCAATCATGACATCTGTGATTGGCAATGGGAATTCGTCTTTGGGGCAGGCCTCGTTTAGATCACGGAAGTCGATGCAGATCCGGATCTTCCCGTTCTTCTTGGCGACGGGGACGACGTTGGCTACCCAGTCGGGATGCTGTTCCTCCCTGATAAAGCCGGAGTCAATAAGCTTCCTGACTTCTGATTGGATTGCCTCCATTATCTCTGGACGGAACCGTCGCTGCTGTTGTTTAACGGGCTTCATGTCCGGATTGATGTTGAGGCGATGCATAGCCACTTGAGGATCAAGTCCAGGCATGTCCTCATAATTCCAGGCGAAGACATCTATATACTCTTGTACAAGAGATATTAGATCCTTCTTCTCTGGAGGCGACAGGCCGTCACTTATGAAGATGGTTTAGGATTGTCTTCATCTCCTAGGTTGACTTGAACAACCTTGTCTTCTGTGGGTGGCTCACACTGTTCAAAGCGGATGTCCCAAAGAGCATTCAAATGTCTGATCCAAGGGTCTGTATCAGATTGGATCATTTCTTCATCTTCATCCTCCAGATGGCTTGTCGAAACCATGTTTACTGAAAGCCCTTTGAAGATGTTGCCGACACTGACATCTGATTCCCATGACGACGTGTCTGATGAGCAGTCATGACTTGACAGTCTCTCCGAATCAGAGGCTGATGGCACTGGAGTTGATATATAGCCCAACCCCCGGCGCGTCCGATGATAGTAATCAGGGTTTTCCCTTTCGGTACAAAGGATCGAAGCAGTGTTCTTCTTCCTTTTCCGAAGTTCAACCAGGCCTGTTGGTTAGATCATACCCCATGCGCTTCATCATCTTGAGCGTTCTTGGTTCATAATGATCGAACTGAGGGGATTCATCCTCACCTTCCGATTCTTCGTGGGGCATTGGTTCAGATGCGATTCGCCCAAAAAGTATTGGTCTTTGGCCTTTTCGTCTGGCTGGAACCATGAATACAGACTCTTGCGCGTCACCATTATCTTGGTATGTCCCGAAGGATGATTTCACCGGTACATGCAAAGATGTCAAGGCATCTATTGCCGACCAGAGGTCATCGTCCACGTCGGTAGTGGTATCCGACGGTATTGAATCGGAAACATACACAGGGAAATACGCAAAATGTACCAACCACCCGCATCGTCGGTGGTATCAACATCGAGCTTATTAGTGCTCTTTACAATGGGCTCCAACTCCCACAGGCACTCTTCTTTCTCAGGCTCAACGTCAGCTTCATTACCAGAGTCTGGCTCCTCTGGTTGTGGGGTTTCATTAGTCTCCTCCGGATCCTGATATAAGAGGGAGTCCGTGAAATAATTTTCAACCCCTTTAAACGGATGCCTTTCGGCAATCAACGTTCGGACCTGTCCACTCTCGTCAATGTATTTCATGACTTGGTGAAGAGTAGAGGGAACGATGGAATTGCGGTGAATCCATGGTCGTCCCAGCAACAGGTTGTAGGAAGTGTCCGCGTCAATGACGTAACACGTCACTTCTGACTTGAGGCTCCCGATCTGGCATTTGAGCTTGATCTTCCCCATTGGGCGGGAGCTGTTGGCATTGAACCCGTAAATAGTCGTCTGGGTAGGGCTCAGACGATGGGTTGGAATGCCTAGAAACTGCATAACCCGGCGAGGTATGATGCCCAGCGCGGACCCTGGGTCTACCTGGATGCGGTTCACCTCGGATGACCCAATATACCCTGTGAAGTATAGGGGTCGGTCATGCTTCCCTTTAACCTGCATGTCGTCTGTTGTGAAGGTGATGCAGGGAGCATTTGGGGAGGTGTGGAGGCAATCCTCTTCATCTTCCTCCCTTGGCACGCGGGTCATAAAGACCTCAGCATTTGCCAGAGCTTCTTGTAGAGCCTCTCTGGTTGACTTTGATAGCCTCAGGAGCTCATACAAGGTAATGCGTGCCGGGATGTTGGCTAGTTGAGCCAAGACGTCGAAGCGGTAAGGTGTCGAGGATCCTTCTGTTACACCTTTCGCAAGAACTCGAGAAAACCGAGTTTCTTTCTGCTTCTCCCCAGGCTGTTTAGAGGAGGGCTTGGCTGGTTCCACGGCTGGTTGCGGAGAAGCCGCTGATGTCTCGCCGTACTGCTTCAAGTATGCCTGTCCTGAACGGGTCCCCGCCGTAGGTTGGCTGGGCTCTGCGGCCAGGACTATTGTTTCCTCTTCTGAGTCAGTCAGCGAGGGAACATCAGTGTCCGCTTCTCGAGAAGAGGCGCATATCACATGGCAAGATGAAGCCTTCCCTTTGCCTTTGGACTTCCTGTTGGTCACAGTCGTCCATTGTTGCTCGTCGACGAGGTCAGGGTGGACCCACATGATTTCCCCTCGAGGTGTAGAGACGGGTACCAAGCCTTTCTCCTGCTGCTGATGAGGGTCCGTGTTGACCACCCTCAGTTCTCCTTTCGGGACAGAGATCACCCCCACGGGTGTCGGGGGTCGTGTCCCAAACTGGAGAATCGACGTCATGTTGGCCGTCATCTTCTTCTGCTCCGGTCGGAGTTTTAATACCTCCGCGTCAATCAGAGCTTGAAGGATGTCCTTAAAGACATAGCAGCTTTTGGTAGGATGTCCGAGCATCCTGTGGTATAAGCAGTAGGTGGGATTGTCGGTCTTGCCGACCTCCTCCGGGCGTCTAATTTCAGGGAGCTTCAGTCGATTGCTCTTGTTGAGTAGCTTGAAGAGCGAATCGACGTGTTCCTCCTTGAAGGAATACTGCTTGTTGGGGCGTGGCTGGCTTGAAGAGCCACTTGCCCTGCCTGTTTGAGGTTTGGTGGGAGATTTGGTCTCCGTCGCCAAATTATCCTTCCGCTTGGTTTGGAGGGATGTGTCTGGTGCACGCCTTGTCGACCTCTCTTGCCTGGGCTTGCCTTCTTCCGCTCTGACGCGGGCGACAATCTCCTCAGCCTGTTCACCTTGCTGGACTAATTGTTTCCAGGTGCGGCTTTCAGCAACTCCTATTTGAGCAAGGAGTGAGGTTTGGAGATTATGGCGACATGTTTCCACCAGGGTGGCTTGGGTCATGCCGCTTGGACATCGGAGTGCCATGTTCCGAAATCTTTCTACGAAAGACTTGACGGACTCTCCCTTTCGCTGTTTTGTAGCTAAAAGGGTAGGCATTGTGACCTCCGAATCATCTTCGAAGAAGCGTGTTAGAAACAGCTTCTCCAAGTCGCCCCAGTTCTTGATGGAACCTTCGGGGAGCTTCATGAACCATTCAAAGGCCAACCCTTTCAGGGTGCCGATGAACAGTCGCGCCAGGATGGCATCGTTATCTACCACATTCCCGGTCTGGGATTTGAAGTAGTAGATGTGCTGGTTGGGTGACCCCTTCCCGTCGAATGCTTGGAGAGTTGGAGCCTTGAACTTAGGAGGGTACGGGACTAAGTCCCACTCGGCCGGATAGGGCCGGACTACCCCAGCTTCTTGGAGGCCTTTACGGTTGGTAAGGGCCTCGAGGCGCTGCTCCAGTTGACTCATTCTTTTAGCATGAGCCTTTCCCGGGGTCTGGTCGCTTCTTGCCTGCGACGGGGGCTTGGACACATCTGAGGTAGATCGTCGTGTCTCGTCAGAAGATTCGGAGGGTGGGCTTCCTCCCTTTCTCCCTTTCCCCTTCGGTCGTCTAGGAGGAGATCTCGCTCTTTCTTCAAGCAATTTCTCAAGCATATGCTTGAGGGAGTCAATGGATCTCTGTTGAGAGGCGATTATATCCATCTGGTGCTTCTGCGTCTGTTCTAAACGCCTGGTCGTCTCCTCAGGAGTGTCGGCCATGTAGGCGGAAGCCTCCTTCTCGACGGAAGAGTTTGAAGCCTGCGACTCCACTATAGCGGAGTGAGAACCACCCATTCTAATGCCGCGGGCTAAGGCATTATAGTCAATTGGGGGAATGGCCCCTGTCCGGGTGCGAGTGTGTTGATACACCCCCTCCGGTTCAGAGTCAGATTCCTCTGAGTTGACCATTAGTTGTTTTCCCTTGCTTCTGCTAGTCATGTTTGCAGTAAGCTCCGGGTATTCAACATCTGAGAAGGTTCTCCTCCTGTGGGAGCGTCTTCTCTTGGCTGATGGGGGAATCAGGGTCAGCTGTCTAATTAAAGATGGCTGGTGCACGCCTGACTCGCAATGGCATCCAGAGAGCATCTGGATGAGCTGTTGACAGCAGCATGGAGAAGTGGTCTGATTGGCACTCCTTTTCCTTGTCAAATAATCCCTCAAATCTGTGGGAGGGGATTAAAGAGACTGGTCTCGCAACGTCGACGACGGGAGACAGTCATGTGCTGTTCAGCCTGGACACAGGTTTCAAAAACGCGGCTGTTGCGTCGCGGCTGCGTCACGCGCGTCTGGCGTCTCTGTTGATATGAGACGCGACTTTCGCGTTGCTGTCTGCTGCGTTGGAGCAGAGAGACTTGGGAGAGAGTGGGCTGCTGGGCCCCACGCCTATGGGCGCGTGCTTCCTGCGTTTGACAAGACGCAGAAGCTTCGCTTCGGCGTTTGGCAAGTTGGTCTTCAGAGGGCTCAACTTGGGGAGTCTCGAGTTTGGGTCGCCAAACACGGACCTCTCGCACTGGACGAGGTGCGGGCAAGGCATCGGATCGTACGCTGCGTTCAACCCCAGTCAGAAAACCAACGGTTCCGACCGAGTGTTGACGCGCGCGTCTTCTCTGTCGACGCTCGGCATTCCGATTGCGCCGTGGAGGAAGAGAGAAGCCAACAACTTCCTGGTTTGTAGAACCAGGGGTGTTTGCCACGCGGGTCTCCTGAGAGACGCTGACGCGGGCGTTCTGTGCGACACGGTCGATCGCACTAGTAGATGTGCCGGGGACCACGCGGGCCTTCAGAGAGGCGTTGGCGCGTGTGTTCTGCGCGACGCTGTTGATCGCAGCAGAGGTGTCTGAGGTTACGCAGGCCTTCTGGGAGGCGTCGGTGCGTGAACCAAACTTGGCACAGTGGGCAGCAGGAGCACCCGACAGAGCCTCAGATTGGGCTTCAGGGGGCTGTCCACTTGAGACCCTGCGGCAGACGCGGGTCTTTGGGCTCTTGGAGCCAGAGGAGAGGAACTCTTCATACTTCGCCTGGTCGAACTCGACGACGAGGGATTCGACCATTTTCCCCTTACAGAGAACGTCATCTTGCACCACGGTGCGCTCGTCAGTAACGAAGGTAGTCCCCAGCGGAGTCGCCATCTCTTGTAGGGTGCCGGAAAGTTTGGTGGTCGGAGAAAGTGGTTTTAGCTGTAAAAGATTTCCTTGATTCAAGCGAAACGATTACAACCAAAAGAACTACTCTTCCCTCTTTTCCAGTTACAAGGGAGGGAGGATGTCTGAATCTTCCCTTTGTTTAAAGCTGGGTTCTTCGTGTGGCGATGGAGAGTGAATCTTGTTCTCCGTTGACCAGATGACCGTCCTGGACCGTCGGGGGTCTTCTCTTCGGTCGGTAGAAAGAGTAACTCAGCTCCGTCTACCAAAACTCTCAAAGAGGAGGTAGGCGAAGAGCGGCTAGTACTCAGTAAGCTCGCTGAAGAGTCGTGCTTCTCTCTTGATGATCCTCCTGCCTGGATTCGATCGGTTTTGATGATGCCTTATCTCAAAGCTCTCTCCCTTCAACAATCCGATCTTCTGCCCAAGTTTCGATCCTCTCAAGCTTCTATCCCTGTCTGTGTCTGTCCCCTTCATAGCAAAACAAGGCTATTTATAGGGATCTCAGGGGGTGAAGGTGCCTCCTGAAAACGCTCCCGAATGAGGGGCCACTACCCGCTACATGCGCGGTGACTGGCCCCGCAATCAGGGCAGTTGCAACTGAGACGCGGGCGTTGGGCCAAACGCGCCTTGAAGTTTGAGACGCGGGCGTCGAGCCAAACGCGCCTTGAGACGCGGGTTTCGGGCCTTCACGTCTGGATGCTGAGGCGAGGGCGTCGGGCCGATGCGCCTTGATGCTGAGACGCGGGCTTCGGGCCGACGCGTCTTGATGCTGAGACGCGGGCTTCGGGCCGACGCGTCTGAACGTTGAGACGCGGGTGTAGAGCCAACGCGTCTTAATGCTGAGACGCGAGCATCGATTCCTCGCGTCTAGAGTTTGAGACTCTGCTTCCTTAATGGCTGGTCTGTTAGTCATTTTTAGACAGCCTACAATTACATTGGAGAAGAAAGGAGGCACTTTTACATATATTGTCACCATCTATTATATCAATCCCTCTCTATCTCTCTCTGAATCTCTCAGCCCTACTACAAGATCTAAAAAGAAAAGAAAATACAAAAGAAATGAAATGAAGAACACCTACCTACACTACACTAAAATATAGAAACCCTAGCCTAAAATCAAAAACTTCTTAGTTTTGGACCTATACAGGGGTTTATATAGGCAAATATAGCTTTTAGAAGACGAGACGGGCCCACGCATCAAAAATTGACGCATGGGTCCACCACATTGCCGCGGAATCTCGGCATTTGCCGCGGAATCTCGACACAACCAGGGACTTAGGTCCCTGGTTTTGGTTCCAGGATGCGCGACGCTTCGGGAACCTTCTTGGTATATTTGGTTTTGGGTATACTCGTCTGAATCTTCGTCTAATATGCGCAAAAGTCTAGATTCAATGCATCTTCTAGAAGTTCCCTTACTTGGTCTCTAAGTAATGTGGATTTAATTACCCAAAAATGGATTTAATTGAGCTCTTATTACTCCTTTGCCCTTAAACTCTTGATTTACCTACAAGAGAGACCAAAACACGGTTTAGACCGACATTTTATTCATAAATCAGTAGGAGAAATGCGATAAATAATGTAGAATTGTAGACTAATCACACCCCCCACACTTATCTTTTGCTCGTCCCGAGCAGAACAAGAAAAGAAAAACTATACTACAAAAGTTATTACACCACTTTCCCAGGTGATGCGATTGCACTGAGCGTGTGCAACAAGCCGTTAAACCTCTAGGTTACCCTAGAGGAGGAGTGTTGTCTCCTGAGGGTTTTCAGCGGATTGCACCCACAAAATCCATAAAGAAAGAAGACAAATGTTAGTATATTGAAAACACATTTTGAAAGAGAGACAGGTTTTCAAAATATTTTTGCAAAAAAATAAGCAATCTAAGATCATAAGTCCACCAAAAATTAATCTTCCTTAAACTTAGTCTCTATGCAAGATCTTGTCTTCAATTAAGGTAAGAATTCAAAATTGGATTGAATATTTTATCTTTCATAAAACCTAGATAATATGCACTTTGAGATAGTGAAGATTTCTGAGATTTCAACTCTAACCATCAAGCCATTTATTTTTATATATTTTTTTTCTTCTTTTTTCTTCCCTTAGTTTTCTTAGGCTATCTAGTTTACCCGGTAATGAGCCTTTAACTGATGACTCCCAGACCAAAAGGTTTTAGGGTACCAGATGAGAAAACATCCCTCGGGTTTAAGGACTCGAGTAAACAAGGCCACAAAACTAAAGGGATTTATTTGTTTCTTTTGACTACCGTTAGGCGTGAATAATCATGCTTCTTGAGGCATAATAAGTGATGTTTAATTTATACCATATATTTTTTTCTTTTTAGTTATTTTTGCTTTATGACATTTTAGGTCTTTGTTTCCATCCCAAAAATTGTGTAAGTGTGAAGTGCATACTATCTAAGACAAAAAATTCAAGATAAAATTATCTCCTCAATTTTTTATACTTACCTATAATTTTAAACAAGATCTATTATTTCGACTAGGTTTAAGATGTCATAATTGAGGTTTTGTTAGTTTCTAAGATCATCTTAATTTTCTTAAAAATAGATCCAAAACTTTGTCTCTTGTTTCAAAAAGTTTTTAAAGAAAGTGAAAATTCCTATACAAAAGAGAAGATTTCTAAAAGTATCCTAAAAGAAGTGTAAAAAAAAGAAAATCTAAAAACTCTATGTTAGTAAACCCTCCCCCACACTTATCTCATGCATTGTCCTCAATGCATCGTGATGTATGTATGCATGAAACAAATAGAGAGGGAAGGAAAAATTCACCTCAAGGAGGTGATTCCGGTGGTGGTGTGATTGGTCCACGAAATGCCGCCCAATCCAATGTGCGTGGAATCCGAAGGAACCCACCAGAGACCTCCATAATACAACCCACTAAAATGATGTATATATTTATGATTTTTATTAAGAATTTAACCCTATCTAATTTACAAATTTTCAAAATAATTTCAGAGTCAAATTTATCAAGCCCCTTGTCCCAGAATGGAATGATTGATTTGGACTCAGAAAATACAGGAACTAATACCAACTGAGGAAAAAGATTTAAGTCAAGTAAAGGTTCAGGAGTCGAGATTGGTTCAGGAAGTGGGTTCAAATCAAGAAGATGAAGCTCAAGTCCACATTCATTTCCCCATGATGAATGTGACTTTCTAAGATTGGTGATTCAAGTTCAAGAATGATAGGTATAAAAATCAAAACTGACTCTAAAATGTTGCTCAAATTGGGTAACATAAAAGGAGCCAATATTGATTCAGGAATTTGAACTGAATCACAAATTTGAGGATCAAAGTCACATTCCTTATTAAGTTCAATTCCATAAAAATGAGAACTTGTCAATTTATCAATGGACTTTCAAAAGTATGAAATTGGTCAAGTTCATTGTGATGATCATAAAAAATTGGTGATTCAATTTCATAATGGACTGGCACTGGATCCAATACTGACTCGGGAAAAGGCCTGAATTCAGGTAAAAATACCTCAGTCAATATTGAATCATGAAGTGAAATTGAATTACCAAGTTGAAGTTCAGGATCATAATCATGCCCAAGTTCAATTTCAGAAAAAGGATAACTTGCCAAAATGTCAATGGGATTTGAAGTTTGGATAAGTTCATGTGGGTGTGCTGAAATTGAATCTTGGCGTCCAAAATGACAAGAGTTCTGGGTCAGATCAATAGAGTTGGGGATAGCTGAATTGGTCAAAGGTTGATGAGATAGAGTTTCCTCATTCCTATAAATGCTAACCAATTGACTCAATTGTGTTCCAACCTATTGATAGACTTGGTAGAAGATTTTTAAAATTTTAGCGCAGACTCTTGCAAGACTTCTATACTCTTTTCTAGATATGATGTATCTTCAAGTGGTTGTTCTAAAAAAGGAGTGTAGAAATCTTAGTTTCCAAAACAACAAGAGTCATAGGTCAAATTGATAAAGTTAGAGATATTTGGATTGGTCAAAGGTTGAGAGGAGAGAATTTCTTCATTCTTATAAATGTTGACCAATTTACTCAATTGTATTTCCAACCTATCAATAGACTGAGAAGAAGATTTTTGAAATTGTACCGCGGACTCCTATAAGATTTCTATACTCTTTTCTAGACTTGATTTTCTGCAAGTGGATGGTCCAGAAATGGAGTATTAAAATCTTGGTTTTGGAAACATAGTGAAGATTGTGAGTCCAACATGATTTGAGATTGAAGTTTGGACTCACACAAGAGTTCTTTACTCGTTTTCAGGGCAGATGGTTGTGCAGTATGAGGAGGTGGAACTAAGTAAGACTCTTGAAAATATTGTGGAATTGGAGAGGCCAACATTTTCTGACGTTGTCGCTCGGCCTCTTGTAGGTTGGCTTCTATACTCTTTTCTAATTTGAATTTTTCTTCAATGGGAGGTCCAAAAAAAGGAGTATAGGAAGCGAAATCGGGGAATGAATATTGTATAAATTGTGGACAAGATGGACACGGTGGATAAGGAGGTTGAAAATTTAACTCGGAGGAGGTGAATCCCCATTGACTCTGTGAAGAGTTGAAATTATTTTGAAAATTATAGTCATAAGATTGTGGGTATGGGTTGTATTCATTCGGATAAGTCCAACCCAGTGTATTTGGTTGGTTTATATTGTGATAAACCGGTTGGAATTATCCGAATTGAATGGGGTCAGTGTGAAATATGAATTCATATTAGGATTGAAAGAATTGTTATTGTTGATTCCATTTCATAAACAATCACAAATAAAAAAAGAAAAAGCAAACAACAAACAAAAAGAAGAAAAAATCAAAACCAAGCCTATATTAAGGTTGACCTAGACCTAAATGACTCCTAACTGGTCGATTACCCGGGGGAGGTTGTTACTTGAATCTGACCACAAGCTAATCGGCCAAGTAGGGACAAAATACGGTGGGGGTATCCGTGCGTAAGCCACGGGCCTTTATTATGCCAAACCACTGTATCTTCGAGGCGTAACCTTTAAATCTCCAACCTTAGACACCGATTTCATGAGAGTAAGATTCAAAATAAGTTCCACCCTCGGAGAATCTCTTAATGAGTCCGAGATGTCCCTAGGGGCCAACGTCTATCAATTTTTATTAGGGCTTGGATTGTATGAGTGGGTAGGTGATTTTTGGGCTAAGGAAGGGTGATGAAATCCCCACCTTATCTTGTATAGGTTTTGCCCTTAATTTCAATTCGTGCAAGTGTGCAATATAGACAAGAATATAACACAAAGCGAGTAATTCCCCACGTGTTTGTCCTATGCTATATGCATTGTCATATGTACACCTCAATCCAGATCACAACAACAGAACAAAATACAGCATATTAGAATTGAATTGATACGTGCCTAAATGTAATGTCTAACCGTTTTAAAAGCGTCCAAATATCGTATTTTAGTTCTTTAGTTTATTACGGTGTGTAGGCAATCAAAGCAGGAGAGTATTAGTACAGATCCACTAGCTATTGTTGGCCCAGAGGCCTTCCACTCTAGTTTTGATGATGATTAACTCATGTAGTTATGTGTACTAATAATCTTGTGATTTTAGTTTCAGATTATTAATTAAGTTATTAGTAGGTGATTAGCTTCAACAAGATGATTTGGAAGCTTTCACATGTTGATTCAAGAGCCCGAGCGTCAAAGATCATATATAGCACTTGCTCGGTGGATCAAGGAGTTTTGGATCGAGTCGGCTTGGAGACGGCGCTCTACAAGAAGACTTCGGTACCTAGTTTAGTTTTGTGTTTAGATCCAAATTGTAAAGATTAGAATAGTATGATAAGCTCAAGTTCACAAAACAGACACGTTTCATGTTTTGAATATTGGTTTTCGGTTTTTCGGTTTTAGGTTTAACCGATCTTGGTTTTCATGAATAGATAGATCAAAATAAGTTTACATGATTTAATGTATATTAGATTTGTTCTATATACATGCATGCTTAATTTCCTAGACAAACTTAGTTTTGACTTACTTATTCATGTGTTTTATGTTTTGGTATTTTTGACGAAACATATTTTGGAATTAAAGTCAAAAACATGGATATATATATGTTTCATGTATATTGAATTTCTATCCATATGCATCATGCTTCAAAATGTTTAAATATCATGTTTTTGTATTTAGATGAGTTTTGGACAAAATGTATTTTCTATTCAAATCCAAGTTTTAGAAAATACGGTTTTTGGTTTTTAGAAAATATTGTAAGATACAAAAATAGTTTTAATTGCTTGATATTTGAGTCAAAACTTTTATCATATGTTTATATATCAATGCAATTTGTCAAAACTATTTTTGGGGATTTTTAAGTAGTTTACAAGAATTTATTGGATATTTAATTACTTAGTTTTTCTGACCAGAACAGCCTCTGCCAGGCTAGGTCGGTCGACCCGAACGGTCGGCCGCACCAAGTAGCCGGTCGACCGTTAGGGTCGACCGACGTGCACGGATACGTGCACGCTGGCTGCCTATTGGGTCGGCCGACCGCACAGTCGACCGACTGTATGCAGGCTAGTCTCTGTTTGTTTCGGTCGACTGGGCGGTCGACCGGTAGCTGGCAACGGTCAAAATATGACCGTTGGACGGTCGACCGTGCGGTCGACCGACAGGTCATTGCTGGCAGTTTCTGCTGCCAACGGCTATATTTTTCTGGGGGCTATAAATACCCCATTAATAGCCTGTTTTCAATAAGATTTTTTGTGCGAATTTTTCCTTACTCTCTGGTGTTTTCACAGCAATCAAAAGAAGTTTTTGGATTTAAATTGAACAATCTATTTGGTGTTTTTGCTAGGGTTTGGAATATCAAAGAAAAGGGTTTTTGGGAAAAAGAGTTTTGATTCATCTTCTATATCTTGGTTTCAGTTTTCCCAAGGATTTTCTTTGTGATTTTGATTTTCATTCCATTGGTTTTCTCCACACTTGAGCTACATCTACATTCTTATTCTATAGGATCTTTGTGTGGGAGAAAGAGATTATTTGTGGTTGTTGTTTAGACCACCAAGTTGTAACCCAATCTTTTCTTGGCTTTGTGCCTTTGGGTTGTATCCCTCAAGTTGTGAGGTGATCCTTGTATTGGTTTGTACTAATCCCTCAAGTTATGAGGTGATTGTTTTGTTGGATTGGAGCTTGCCTCAAGGAGGAGGTTGTGGTTGTAAACAGAGGTGTTGGGTACTCCTTGTGAGAGTTCTTTGTGGACTAGCTAGTGGATTAGAAATCCTTCGTGTGTCGAAGGCGGGGATGTATGTACGCGCCGAAAAAAGGAATAAAGGCGTTCGCTGTAAAATTTCCTTGAATCAAATGAAAAGTTACAACAAAACTGTTTTCCTTCCAGTTACAATGGAGGGAAGATGTTGAGTCTTGAATCTCCCCTTTGTTTAGTGCTGGGTTCTTCAAGTGGCGGTGGAGAGTGAATCTTGTTCTCCGTTGACCGGATGACCGTCGGGATTGTCAGGGATCTTCTCTTTGGCTGGTAGAAGGAGTAACACAGCTTTGTCTACCAAAACTCTCAAGAGAAGGTAGGCAAAGGGCAACTTAAGTGCAGCAAGTTCTCTGAATGGCTTTACTCTCTTTCTTTTCTCTCAGAGCTCTTTTCTCCCGACCTTCTTTTTCCCCCTCCAAAAAATTGACCCTTTCTTCATAGCGACGGGGCTATTTATAGAGGCTCCAGGGGTGAATGTGCCCCCTAAAAGTGCTCCACAATGAGGGGCTGACCTCCCCGCTATGTGGGCGGCGACTGGCCCCATAACCAGGGCGGTTATAACCGAGGCGCGAGTTTCAACCCACGCCCCTCGATACTGTGACGCGGGCTTTGGGCCCTCGCGCCTTGATGCTGAGACGCGGGTGTCGAGCCCACGCGCCTTGATGCTGAGACGCGGTGTCGAGCCCACGCGCCTTGATGCTGAGACGTGGGTGTCGAGCCCACGCGCCTTGATGTTGAGACGCGGGTGTCGAGCCCACGCGTCTAGAACTTGAGACTCCGCTTTTTAATGGCTTGTCTTTTAGTGATTTTTTGACAGCCTACAGAACCCCCTCCAAAGTTTTCGATATTCCGCAGTTAACTAGGACGGATTTCGAAATACTTTAGACTCTAGCTGAATTCACCTCTATGACTGGACTGTTAATGCTCCGGGTTTGATCTTATCTGGAGTTGGTCTTCGTGAGTGTACTGTTGAACTCTTTGAGGCCACCAGAGTTGATCGTGTTGAGTGTCTAGATACACAGTCTAAACCTCCCCGATTGCTTTTAGTCTGTCATGGACGCGTTTTAAGCCAAGAGTGGACGATCGTCTGCTTGTGCCAGTGTACTGTTGAAACTGAATTGCAGAAGTAAGGACTGCACGCCAGCTCTTTTTGAAGAGCAGAGATGGTACTGCTTTACAGACGCGACTTTCATGGGGTGCGCCTTTTGGAAATGGAAAACGCGACTGATATTCCATTGGGTAGACGCGATGCTAGGCCGGATTGGAAGGACGCGAACTTCGGAGAGACGCGCCTGTTGGGTGCGAATCCGTGCCATGTCATGAGTGCACCGCCACTTGTTCTGGGGAACCGTCGGGACATCACCTTTTGGCGCGCGGACTTCCCGGTTCATTAAATGATCTGTTCCACGCGTCAAGCGATGACTCGCTGTAGAGCTAATCGAGCCACGCGCCGCGTATTTTTGCAAATCTTTGTGCCTATAAATGGCAACAGTCAGAGAGATATCCTCGTCTTCTCCGAGCGCATCTGTTAGGGTTTTTTAGAAAGAGGATTTTTTTGTTCATCACTTTTCATTTCTCCTTCATCGGACTCTTGATCACCAATGGCACCCAAGGCCAAGCCAACCGCATCATCCTCAAAGTGGCCGTCGCCGAGCCCAGAGGGGCGGTTCCTCCGCGCAGGAAGTCCTTTTCCCAGGTATAATGTCGTTTAGGCTTAACCTTCACCATTAATGGAAGTTCATGGAACCCCTAAAAAAAAAATCTCTTTTTTTTTTGAGGAGGAGAACCGTCAACACAGAATATAACCGTGTTTGATTCTCAGACGCGGTCTTTGAGTTGATAACCAAGGCGCGGGTTTGATGACCCGGTGCCAGTGAGCCCTGCAGTTCAGATTCTTCACTTAGAATATTTCTAATTGTGAAGGGTTCGGATGCGGACTTGATCCTTGCGTTCTATGACATCAGGTGCCGATTTTTTATGAATGTGGCACCTGAGCCCAAGTACTTAAGAGATTTTTCATAAGTCTTAGTTTTCAAAACGCGGGCTTGATCGTGCGGGCCTCACATCTGGACGCGGATTTGCAGGTCTGGACGCGGATTTTGATAATTCCTACGTTCAATGTCTCTTCTGCGTCTGGACGCGGATTCTCAAGTCTAGACGCGAATTTTGATAATTTCTGCGTCCAGTATCTTTTCTGCGTCTGGACTATAGACACTTAACATTTTTTTTTGATAAGATGTCTGATCAAGTGTCCTTTTCTTTTGCAGTGCCACAATCTTCTGCCCCACTCTCCAAGAAGCGCCACTTTGGGCACGTAGGTGGTGCTGACCGTGATTTAACCTTTGCATTGCAAAGGACTGTACCTGTGACTGCTGACAGGTCGCAGGAGCGCAAGAAAAGGCTCTCCAATGTTGACATGACAACCTTTCGGGAGCTTATGACTGACGCAGCATTCACAACGGATGCTCGCGTTCCGCTGGAGAAGCCTGCCTTCTTCTTTGGAGACCATATCGGCGATGGTGGCTATTCCATGTATGACGGAGATTATAAATGGCTCCGCCAGATAGGGGATAGAAGATTTTTTTCTTCCGGACATGGAGAGGATGTACCCGCTGTCTTATCTCCAGCACATGTCCGTCCCTCGGAAGATGAAATGGGACCTTTCCCGATATGTCCCTGAGATTACTCTCGGTGACTTAGGCTCCAAAAGGGTATACCGTCATGATAGTCATGATAGGGCGGTTCTCGGCCTGTTCCCCGGGTCGCTCAGGACTGAGCCCCCGGTTGGAGAAACACCAAAACTCGGCACCACTTTCCTCAGCGCATTCATGAAAGTGGAGGGTGATTTTCCGGTTGAGTTCCGTTCCCCCGGGTGGGTTCATTCCACCGAGAAGTATTGGTGGGGCAGGATGGTAAGCTTCGTCCTTGCCGACCTTAGGGACTTTTTGGAGCAAACGGATTTGTACCAAGCAGTCAGGGCCGTCCAGTATGGTATCCCGCCGAGTTCTCAGAACTTCTTCGGGATCCTGGAACGTTACAATCCTTTGACGGGGACATTCTTCACTCCGGTCGGAGAGATGGGCCTTGCCCTGCACGAGTTGCATGAGGTCTCGGGGCTGGCAACAGGGGACTCTCCCTATGAGGAATATGTCCCAACCACTGAGGAGCTCAACCTTATGAAGAAAGGGTCTCCTCAAGTGTACGAGACTTATTGGGAGGTGTTATGTCACTTTCACATTTGCGGTCAGGTAACCTCTTGGAGGTCGGGAGGAGTCAAGCAGCTGTCTTGAGCCAGCTACTTGTTTAATGGTATCAATAAGAAAGACCATCCGGTAACTCGACTGGCTCCCAGCTCCGACGACGAGATTGATGACAGGGTTAAGGCTTCTGAAGGCTTCTACACCACGGTTTCGAACGAGGATGGTTTCGAACCTGACATGGTTTTCGAAAGCTTTCATCATCAAGCCCGGATTCCTATCTCCGATCGAGCACTGTTGGCGGGCTTCTTAATGCTGTGGTTGAAGCGTTGTGTGGTGCCCACGCTGCCACATGAAGTCATTGTTGCCGATGTAGTGTACCCGGCGGTGCTCCTGGCCTATGGCTGTCCTATAGCTCTTCTCCCAGCCATGGCGGCTGGCATTCAAAGCGTTTAGGGCATTAACCCAGGCTTTCTGCGAGGCAGGGAAGGCTGTCGACTCCCATGGCAAGCCGATTGTTGACTCAGAGGGGAAGCCGACAGTGAAGCGCCCCAACCCTCGGGTCGACCTGCCCTACACGTACTTAATGGCTTGGTACGTGATGCACTGCCCCTCTCTGATGACGCCGGTGCCTTGGAGCGAGGGTTTTGTCCCTTTTGTACAGCGGTTGGAGGGTTGTGACTAGCGTAATACTTACATGTATTACGTTCGAAAGTGCATTTTGTCTGCTTCGAACTACCAGCTTAACCGCTGCTTCCCCGAGATTCCTGGTGCATCTTTCGGGGAACTATTTACTAACTCCGCAGGCCAAGATGATTTCACTAGGCTGTCAACGGGGATTTTCTGGTGGTTGGTTAACATCCGGCCAGGGTATGTGCTTTTTCGGCAAGGTACCTCAAGCACGATCGAGCCATATATGCCGAATCGCTTCGCCCGACAGTTCGGCTATGATCAACTCTACGTCGGCAACCCCAATGCTCGACTCGCCTTCAGTGGGAACTTGTTCGAAGGTGCTCGGGCTTGGTACTATAGCGTGGCCGGAGGGACGGAAGTAACTTTCCGTCTACCTCTCAAGGAGCCAAAGGGCCGCACAAGCTTTAGCTTCTGTACCTGGTACTTCCAGGTCAACCAGACACCATACTTTGTTCCGGAGTATTCATGCATTGAGAGTATCAATGCAAATTTCGAAGTAAGGTCGGGGTCCGGTAAACGCTCGCGATGCGTCGAGCAGTATCTGAAGGCTCTGAGGGAAGTCGGGAGAGGGTCAAGGGAGGAGCCACGAGCAACAAAGGCTCGACAAGCAGTGAGTAAGCGTGCTCGAGGCTCTACTTTCACTGCTGACCCTGCCCCAAAGAAGGTCCGGAGAGACTTGACGGCCGAAGTTTCTCTATCCGAAGACATCCCTGCTGGTGTTGAGGAACCGAGGGAAGAAGAGGCGGACGAGGATGATGCCCCCTTAGTCCATGCCCGCAGGTTGCGCAGCAGGGGCCCCAGGACTGTGGAGGAAGCGGAGCCTGCTACAAACCCACCGCCGCTGACGAGGCCGAGCAGTTCGAAGTCGATATCATGAGCGGAGGTGATGTTGAGATTCTGGGGGTCTCAGCTCAGCCCGGGTTTTCCTCAGCTTGCGAAAGAAGAGATGAGGCACAGCAACCGGAGGTCGACATCATCAGTGATGTTGAGATTGCAGGAGTCTTAACTCAGCCCGGGTCTTCCCCTGCTCATGAAAGGAGAGATGAGGCACAGCAACCTGGGTCTCAAAGTGTGTTCATCTCCAGTCTTCGGACAGTTGACCCCAGTCCTACCACTGGGGTAATTGGTGGCAAGGCTCCTGCTACCGAGGCCTCTCGCGTTGAACTGTCGTCTTCCTTATCCGCAGAGGGAAGCGATTTTGAGGATGAGGTCGACTATGGTGACGAACCCGCTCCTCCTGATCCGAGTAAATTTTCACACATCTCGGAGGAGGAAATACATGGGTGCGAGCCATTGACGGCATCACCATTGGCGGCAGTTATTCCCGCTGAAGGTACTTTTTTTACCTTCTGACTTAATTTCTTTTTCATTTTGAAAAGGAGGTTTTAACATTCTCCTTTTATGCTGCAGGGTTGGCCGAGGATATTGAGGCTGCAACCTCCTCACATATCGAGGAGATGGTGCAAGAGTTGACCCAGCCGGAAGGAGTTGAGACTCCAGCCGCCGAGATGCCTCCAGAGAAGGCAACTACTGAAATCGGGGAGACTCCCACTCTGCAGGACGAGGGACAACCACTGAAGCCAGGGAGACTTCTACTCTGCAGGATTCGCCCAAGAATTCGACATCTCTGGATCTCCAACTTGGTAAGGAAGTTTTGATGTCTTGGATGTTTCTCTTTTCACCATTGTAGCTAATGTTGAGATAATTTGCAGAGAGAACTGGGGGGGCTCAGGTGGAGAGTCTGACGGTCAGTGCCCCTCCGGAAGGCCACACAGCTCAAGCCTCGGCCGAGGTTTCTGAGGAGGTCGAGCTCACCATTCTGTCATCAGCTGTGGAGGTTCCTGCAGAGGTAGCACTCCCAGAAGCGCTAATGGCTACTCTTGCTCCTGCCGTACCGGTGGTCAGCCCGACTCTTGCTCGAGAAGAGCCAGCTTACATCCCTCACCCCGTGATAGAAAGGGGGTCGGGGAGCACCTCGGGCGATGATACTATGGAGTTCCTGACACGCAAAATAGTGCAGCATTTCTTTGACTCGATGCGATCATGCATCGATTTCATCCTGTCTGGGGGTAGCTCCTTTGAATTCGCCCGGATGTTTCTCGGAAACTTGGCTGAGAACATCAAGTTGGCCGGAGGCCCTTCGCTAGCCCAGGCGTGTATGCTGGTGGTGGAGTAGCAGGGACAAGACCTGAGAGAGCTTCGATCCCTGGAGGATGACGGCTCATTCCACGAAGCCCAGGAAACTCTGAATAGGCTCCTTACTGCTCAAGAGCAGGAGCGAAGGGAGGTGGAGGAGAAGATAATCAATAACACCCGTCTTCTCGAAGGTTTCCAGGCTGATCATCAACGGCTAGCGGTCGAGTCCAAGGAATCTGTCATGATCATACAGGCTGCAAAGCAGGCTATCCTTGACTCTCAGGCTGCTATAGCCAGGGCTGAGGCCATGATTGCTTTTAACGAACAGAGGCTTGCTACCTCTGAAAAGAGGCTAGCGGAGTTAGAGGCTGCCAAGGCGCAAGTTGAAGCAAACCTCTCTGTTCGTTCATCCGAGTTGGAATCCCTCCGAGTACAAGCGCAGGGATTTTTATCTGTGGCGGATCTGCGGGCCCAAGCTCTCATGGAGGCTGAGAAGGCGCGTCAACATAAGATACATCGCCTTAGAGAGCAAATCCGTTCCTTGGCGAACCAGGACTTGTAGCCTTCTTCTTTTTTAAAAAAAGAAAAAGGACACTCTATTCGCCAAGAGTGTTTGTACTTGCTTTTACCATTTCTTCCTTTTTTTTTGAATAGTAAAAGACTTTGAAGTTCTTGTTCCATCTTTATTGCCTTGTTGTAGATGAATTCAACTTCTTTTGAAACGCGGCGTCAATTCACAGAGAGAAACACGAATCCGTCCTGCTAATGAAGACGCGGTTCAAGTGGACGTGAAGGACGCAGTTTTTTTAGTGTGACTCACTGGTCGCAGTCCTTAAGGATGCAGCGCTGGGTCTTTTGACTAGGTGCAAAAACCCATCACTACCCATGTAGACGCAGCTCCTCTGATGAAGACGCAAGGGACGCGGCCTTGCGTATCTTCTGACTAATCCCCAATGGCCTAAGTCTTTCGCTGAATTAAGTGCTTTCCCTTAAAATGGGCCTCGTTTGCTGAAGGGACGCAACTTTGGGTCACGCGGACATTCCTCTGGAATGCAGGTGGACGTCATTCAGTTTGAAAAAGGGGACGCGGATTCCTGAACGCGGCTTTCTCATTTGCGTCTTGATGTAACTTCCCAGGCGTTAAATGCGGCCTGACTTAAAGATTTCATGAGATCTTTCAAGTCTTCACTGACGATTGGGAAACCGGGTCGTCCGTTGTTTCCCGAAGCAGTTGTCCACGCGTTGGTTCCTCATTGGACTCAGGCGTTAATGCCTTTTAATGTAAAAACCGGCGCTGGCGGTTTGAGACCAGCGTCTGCGACGCTTCCCGAAGCAACGTTCCACGCGTCAGACTCCTATTCAACTTTGACGGTCGTGCGGTCATTAAGGCCGACGGGAACCATTAATGGCAGTTATCAGGGCTGCCTATAAATAGGGCTCACCTTCTCCCCCTTTTAACAACCCAAACTTAGACGGTTTTCTTTTGATTTGCTCTGAGAAATTCCGCCTTCTTCAGAGTTTCTAACAGGGGTCTGTCTCCATGGATGAAGTGACTCTGTGGATGAAGATGACCCAGAGCTTTCATGCTTCTGTTTGGTCTCTTCAGGAGAAAGCATCTCTTTGATCATCTTTCATGCCCACGTTTTAATGCAGAGAGTTCAACTCTTGATAGAGGCCTCTGCGGGTATGCCGTCCCGACTTGCCATGATATCTTTAGTCCACCTAGGCTTGCACCTTGGCATCTCTTAAAGAGATATCACCATCTGGATGAAGTCTTAGTTGGTGCATTCCTTTTTTTGGAATTTGCGCCATCGACTTGAACTTCTCTGGACGCGAGTACAAAAGTCTTTGGCACTTGGCGCTGGCTTTACTCATGAAGCTCGCGTTTTAAGGCCACTGACTTGGATGAATTCCAACTCGGGTTGAAGGTTTCAGACCCGAATCTTGCAACTCCTGTTCATTCAACAGGGAGATGGCAATTTTTTCGGCGTCTGAGTCTTTTCGCGCCTGGTGTGTTAGACGCAGATGCAAAAAATTGGACTGCGTTTGAACCCTGCGTGTATCACAGTTTTAACTCGCGTCTGTTTCTGCCACCGCGGAAGTTTTGGCTCACTGCGTAGGTCATTCCCGCGTCTGTAATCTTTGGCAATAGCTGCGTCTGTCACTTAGTTTTCTCTGTTGAAGTGTACTAAGTTCCAGATGTTCTGATTCCTTTGTTTATTCCTTGCAGGTAGGCTTGATCGTCCTTTTTCTCGTTCGCTGGGCCCGTGGGAGAATATATCGGCCAGCGAACTTGTTCGATGTTCGTCCACAAGGAAGAAATCATAGTCTCCGTCATCCACAAGGGAAGAAATCACGATCCCTGACGGGGACTTAACCCTCGTCAAGATCTCTTTGAACGTGACGCACCCCGTCATGCTTGCGGGCTGGTCACGGTCACAGTGGGTATGGCGGCGAGGGGGGTTACGGTGGATATAGTGGCAGATAGCATCCCCTTCCTCTCTCATCCCAGAAGTGACATCGAGGACACTCCATGTTTGTTGGATGGCCTTGTGGCGAGAGAGATGCTCATGAATGAAGGGTTGCAGGGCTTTCTGCTGCCACCGGACCTCAAGAACACCATTGCTCTTAGCTTAGTCAGCTAGGGCTCTTTCGATGTTTACATCATGCATCGTGGTGCGGCCAGCTTCTATTGTCGCCACAGTTTGGCGCTTTTCCAAACATCGTGCACTTGGAATCAGATGCGGCTTCAAGGAGTGAGTACGGCCTCTGAGAGAGAGAGGGACTTCTTTGTACTCCTTAATTGTAACACTCAATCTTATTGTATAAGAGAGCGTTTTGTATCACTTTCATATGCCTGGATATAAATAAAAGTGACATTTTTCTTTCTGCCTCTTTCTATTGTCTTGAACCTTTTGTCTTCAGTCAGACGCATAGAAGCAGAAGATCCTTGACTTCGTCAAAATTATGATGATAATCTTAATAAGTCAAATTTTTAGGGAAAGATCCTATTTTAGGAACTTTCACAATACTGTCAGAGGTGTAATATTAACTTGACAGAGATGAAATAATGTCTAGTGGACCTGTCAATCTATAAGGAGAATGACAAGTGAAACTCGTACCCCCAGGGAAAATGGGCCTTTATCAAGGTTTAGGATTCACTTGATTAAGCTCAGCTGGAGATTTGAAGGAAAACACTGTTAATGGTGTAGTATTAACCTAACAATGTGTTTAGGTAGACTTGTTATTCTGTTGAAGAGAATAGCAAGTGAATCTAGATCCGCGGGGAATCTAAGAAGGTTTTTACCGTTAGAGGTGTGATATTAACTTAACGGGTTGAAAGTTGTCTTGCCAGAAGTGTGATGTTAACTCGACAAGAATGTGAATCAGAGGTGTAATATTAACTTGACTCAAAAGTATTTCAGTTTTATTTTGGAAAACTGAGAGTGTCACTGACATAGGTGTGATGTTTAACTTAACAGTGAGGGTAATGCTAGAGGTGTAATGTGAAACTTAGCATTGGTCATCTCGGCTTGGATAAGGAAGTCGAGGAAAAGTCATGGCCATAGGTGTATTGTTGAACTTAGCAATGACTTAGATGCTAGAGGTGTAATGTTAACTTAGCATCATTCGTTTCAGCTTCAATACAGAAGTCTGAAGGAAAGTGACTGTCAGAGGTGTAATATTAACTTGACAGAAGCTTGGTTTACTGTTTAGAAGTATAATGTTAACTTAAACAGTAATTTTGTCAGAGGTGTGATGTTAACTTGACAGAACTTGATTGCGATATGAGCAATTTGAGGACCTGTCGTTCTATTGAAAAGAATGGACAGGTGGAGTTTGAAGTGCCAGAGGTATAGTGTCAACTTGGCAACAACTGTATCTTGTAGGCCTACCATTCTGTGGATAAGAATTGGTAAGGCATTTTAGAGGGGAGAGTGAAGTGGAGTCCACTTAGGATTTTTGGCAAACCCTCAGCTATCAACGGGTTTGATATGCCTTTACCAACTACCGTTTGAGTTGGGCTAGCCATGCTATTCCCCTCAGCATGATGAGTTGTCGAAGACTTATGTTGGGCTTAGAAGCCAACATTTTCCTCTATCCCTAGCCGTCGGAGGCGTTGGATATTAATGAAGAAACTCTTCTTGTTTTGATCAGAGGTGTAATTTTGAACTTGATCAGCGGAAGAATACCATTTAAGGACAGTATTTCTTCAAGAACCTGCCATTGATAGGCATCATGAGTGTATCGCCATTCGAGGTTATGAGTGATATGATCCATTCGAGTAGACTGACTCTACCACAAACGGTCCTTCCCATTTGGGTTGGAATTTTCCTTTTGTCTTGTGCGTCATCACCATGGGTCTTCTGACGGCTAAGACAAGATCGCCTTTCTTGAAAGTTCGCACTTTAACTTTCTTGTTGAAGGCTTTGGTAATTCGAGCTTGGTAAAGCTCGATTTGTTGTTGGGCCTGCAAACGCTTATCGTCTAAGGCCTCCAATTCTTGGAGTCACTGTCGATGCTTTTCCTCTGTTGTCATCTCCGCTGTCAAGGTGACGCGTAGAGATGGAATTTGGATTTCCAGTGGAAGCACGGCTTCACACCCATATACCAAAGAAAATGGCATGGCTTTAGTTGGGGTTCGCACAGTTGTGCGATAGGCCCATAAGCATTCACCTAGCTTATCGTCCCAGTCTCGTTGACTTTTCGAGACGAACTTCTTGAGAAGCTTGCCAATAGTCTTGTTGAAAGCTTCTGCGAGGCCGTTAGCGGCAGGATAGTATGCCGTCGAGGACACACTCTGGATTCTGAACTTAGCGCAGAATCTCTAGAACGCCTGGCTGATGAACTGGGGTCTATTGTCATGGACAATTCGCCGAGGTACACCGAAACGGTAAATAACGTGATGTTTCACGAACTTGATCACGTTAGACGATTTTACCTCCTTCAGAGGAATAGCTTCGGCCCATTTAGAGAAATAAACGGTTATTGCCAAAATAAACCGATGTCCCTTTGATGATGGTGGGCTGATAGGACCAACCACATCCATCCCCCACATTTCAAATGGCCAGGTAGAGGTCGTGGAGTGGAGGTACCCTGGTGCTTGATGGATGAAATCGCCGTGCACTTGGCAGGCGTGACATCTTTTGGCATAAGTGATGGCATCGCAATCATCTTAGGCCAGTAGTAACCCAATCTTTGGAGTCGATGTGCCAGTTTTGGGCCAGGTTGATGGGCTCCACACATACCATCGTGGGCTTCTTTCAATACCTCTTGGGCCTCCTTTGGTGAGAGGCACCGGAGCAAGACCCCGTCATGCGATCGACGATACAATGTTCGTGCAATCGCATTGTAGTAAAATTTAGGGGCTTTCCTTCGAATGGCAGCCGCTTCCTTGGCGTCCTCAGGCAGGATGCCATACAAGACATAGTCGATATAGGGGAATCGCCAGTCTTTAAGCTCTGGCCCGGTTGACAATTCCAGCGCTTCTTTGCCTTGATACTCTCCCTTTGACTCCTGATAGTCTTCGAGGGTAGTTCTTGGGCAGTACAGGTCGTGGCTGTAGACGAATACCTTCTCCATTGCTCCAGCTGGAAGAGCTAAGGAGGCCGCGAGGGACGCCAGTGCATCTGCATGCGCATTTTGCCTGCGAGGTACATGGTCAATGTAGAAGTTTGTGAACCTCTCGGTCATGTGGAAAGTTGCGTTGTAGTAGGGTACTAGGTCCTCATGTCTGACTTCGTACTCCCCGCGAACTTGGCTAACAATGAGTTTGGAGTCACCGTATGCCTCGAGATTTTTAACGCCAATCTCATCGGCGAGCTGCATCCCAATCAAAAGGGCGTTGTATTCTGCTACATTGTTGGAGCAAGGCTCAGTTAGCGAGACAGCTCGAGGAATCACATAGTTCTGTGGCGAGACGAGTACTACTCCTACCCCGCTACGATGTGTCCTTTTGGGCTTGTTCTGGATGCACCGTCAAAGAAGAGTTGCGACACTTGACTTTCGAACGATGTCTGAGTTAGGCAGGCTTCAGCAACCTCATCTGGGAGATCGTCGTAAAGTTTGGTTGCCCTCGGATCTGGATGCTCAGCCAGAAATCCGCCACCGCTTGTCCTTTAATGGCCTTCTGTGGTAAAAAGTGCATTTCATATTGAGATAACAATATGGCCCATTTTGCCAGTCGGCCATTTAGCGATGAAGGTTTTATCATGAGTAACCTCAAGGGGTTGACTTTTGATATGACATTTATGGTTTGGCCCGCCAGTAGTGTCGCATTTTCTGAATGGCGAACACCAGTGCCAAACATTCCTTCTCGATCGGGTTGTACCGATGTTCGGCTCCAATCATTGTTCTACTCAGATAGTAGATCGCTTGCTCACATCCATGGTCATCATGCTGAGCTAGTGAGCTCCCAAAGAATGATCCATTGCCCGGACGTATACCAGGAAAGGTTTTCCGGATATCGGAGCTGCAAGGACTGGTGGTTGGGTGAGGTATTGCTTGATTTCCTCAAATGCTTGTTGACAAGCGTCGTCCCAAATGAACGAGACACCTTTCTTCATTAGCTTAGTGAAGGGTTGGCATCTTCCGGAGAGGTTTGAGATGAACCTACGGATGTACGCCAATCATCCTTGTAATCCCCGAGTTCCTTGAGATTTCTCGGAGGTTGCATCTCCTGGATAGCGCGAACCTTTTCGGGTCCAGATGAATTCCCGTGGAGGTTACAACAAATCCTAGGAATTTGCCACTAGCCACCCCCAGGAAGGATTTGGTTGGGTTCATCTTCAACTGATGAGCTCGCATGATGTCAAAAACCACCTTCAGGTCAGCTATGTGATCACCCTTAGCGCGACTTTTCACCGCAATATCATCAACATAACATTCTACCGTTTTGCACATTTGCTGCTGGAAAATGGCGTTCATGGCCCTTTGATATGTTGCCCCCGCATTCTTCAGTCCGAAGGGCATGACGGTATAGCAGTAGACCCCCAATGGTGTCCTGAAGGAGGTGTGCTTTTCGTCGTCAGGATACATTTTAATTTGATTGTATCCTGAGAATCCATCCATGAAGGACATTCGTTCAAATCCACAAGTATTATCAATCATGACATCTGTGATTGGCAGTGGGAATTCGTCTTTGGGGCAAGCCTCGTTTAGATCACGGAAGTCGATGCAGATCCGGATCTTCCCGTTCTTCTTGGCAACTGGGACAATGTTGGCTACCCAGTCGGGATGTTGTTCTTCCCTGATGAAGCCAGAATTAATAAGTTTTCTGACTTCTGATTGAATTGCCTCCATTATTTCTGGACGGAACCGTCGTTGCTGTTGTTTGACAGGTTTTGCGTCCGGATTGATGTTGAGGCGGTGCATAGCCACTTGAGGATCAAGTCCAGGCATGTCCTCGTAATTCCAGGCGAAGACGTCTATATACTCTTGTACAAGAGATATTAGATCCTTCTTCTCCGAAGGTGACAGGCCGTCACTTATGAAGATGGGCTTAGGATTGGCCTCATCTCCTAGATTGACTTGAACAACCTTGTCTTCTGTGGGTGGCTCGCGCTGTTCAAAGCGGGTATCCCAAAGAGTATTTAAATGTTTGATCCAAGGATCTGTATCAGACTGGATCATTTCTTCATCTCCGTCTTCCAGGTGGCTTGTTGAAACCATGTTCACTGAAATTTCTCTGAAGATGTTGCCGACACTGACATCTGACTCCCACGATGACGTGCCTGAAGAGTAATTATGACCTGATGGCCCTCCAGAATCAGAGGCTGATGGGACGGAGTCGATACATAGCCCAACCCCCGGCGCGTCCGATGATAATAATCGGGGGCTTTCCCTTTCGGCACAAAGGATCGAAGTAGCGTTCTCCTTCCTTTGCCGAAGTTCAACCCGGGTCTGCTGGTTAGATCGTATCCCATGCACTTCATCATTTTGAGCGCTTTTGGTTCATAATGACCGAACTGAGGGGATTCCTCCTCGCCTTCCGATTCTTCGCGGGGCGTTGGTTCAGACGAGATTCGCCCAAAAAGAATTGGTTTTTGGCCTTTCCGTCTGGCTGGAACCATAAATATAGATTCTTGCGCATTACCATTATCTTGGTATGTCCCGAAGGATGATTTTACTGGTACATGCAACGATGTCAAAGCATCCATTGCTGACCAGAGGTCATCATCTACATCAGTGCTAGTATCTGACGGTATTGAATCAGAAGCAAACACAGACAAATACGCTAAATCTAATTCTTCATTAATGTACCAACCGCCTACATCGTCGGTGGTATTATCAACATCGAGCTTATCAATGCTCTTTACAGGTGGATCTAGCTCCCACACACACTCATCTTCCTCCAGCTCAGTATCGGCTTCACTGCTAGAGTCTGGTTCTTTCGGTTGCGGGACTTCATCCGTCTCCCCGGGATCTTGGTACAGTAAGGAGTCTGTGAAATAATTCTCGACCCTTTTGAATGGATGCCTTTCGGCAATCAACGTCTGCACCTTTCCATTCTCGTCAATGTATTTCATGACTTGATGGAGAGTAGAGGGAACGATGGAGTTGCGGTGAATCCACGGCCGTCCCAGCAATAGGTTGTAGGAAGTGTCGGCATCAATGATGTAGCATGTCACTTCCGACTTTAAACTTCCATCTGGCATTTGAGCTTAATCTTCCCTCGGACGGGTCCTGTTGGCATTGAACCCGTAGATAGTTGTCTGGGTAGGGCTCAAACGATGAGTAGGAATGCCCAGATGTTGCATGACCCGACGAGGCATGATGCTCAACGCGGACCCTGGATCTACCTGAATGCGGTTCACTTCAGATGATCCAATATACCCTGTGAAGTACAGGGGTCGATCATGCTTCCCTTTAACCTGTATATCCTCTGCCGTGAAGGTGATGCAGGGGGCATTCTGGGAGGTGTGGAGACAATTCTCTACATCTTCCTCCTTTGGCACCTGGGTCATGAAGACCTCAGCGTTTGCCAGAGCCTCTTGTAGAGCTTCTCTGGTTGACTTTGACAGCCTAAGAAGCTCATACAAGGTAATCCGTGCCGGGATGTTGGCCAATTGAGCCAGGACATCAAAGCGGTAAGGCGCCGTAGATCCTTCCGCGATGCCCTTTTGAAGGGCTCGAGAAAATCGAGTCTCCTTCTGTTTCGCCACTGGTTATTTTGTGGAGGGCTTGGTTGGCTCTGCAGCTGGTTGTGGAGGGGTTGCCGCCGTTTCGCCATACTGCTTCAAGTAGGGCTGTCCTGAGCGGTTTCTGCCACTAGCTGACCGGTTCTGCGGCCAGAACTATTGTCTCCTCTTCCGAGTCGGTTAGCGAAGGAATATCGGTATCCGTTTCTCGAGAAGAGGCACACACCACATTGGAGGATGACGCCTTTGCCTTGCCTTTGGACTTCTTATTAGTTACAGTAGTCCATTGCTGGGCGTTAACAAGGTTAGGGTGGAGCCACATGATTTCCCCTCGAGGTGTAGGGACGGGTACTAGGCCCTTCTCTTGTTGCTGGTGAGGATCCGTGTTGACCACTCTTAGCTCTCCTTTCGAAATAGGGACCACCCCCGAAGGCGTTGGGGGTTGTCTTCCGAACTGGAGAACTGACGTCATATTAGCCGTCACCTTCTTCTGCTCTGGTCGGAGTTTTAATACCTCCGCGTCAATCAGGGCCTGAAGGATATCCTTGAAGACGTAGCAGCTTTTGGTGGGGTGTCCCAACATTCTGTGGTATAGGCAGTAATTGGGATTGTCAGTTTTACCGACTTCTCCAGGGCGCCTGGCTTCAGGGAGCTTCAGTCTATTGCTCTTGTTGAGTAGTTTAAAGAGCGAATCGACATGTTCCTCCTTGAAAGAATACTGCTCGTTGGCGCGTGGCTGGCTCGAAGAGCCACTCGCCTTGACCGGTTGAGGTTTGGCGGGAGATTTGGTCTCTGTTGCCAAATTATCCTTCCGCTTTGTCTGGAGGGATGTGTCTGGCGCACGCCTGGTTGACCTCTCTGGCCGTGGCTTCCCTTCTTCTGCCCTGACGCGGGCGACAATCTCCTCAGCCTGTTCACCTTGTTGGACTAATTGCTTCCAGGTGCGGCTTTCAGCAACTCCTATTTGAGCAAGGAGTGAGGTTTGGAGATTGTGGCGGCATGTTTCCACCAGGGTAGCCTGGGTCATGCCGCTTGGACACCGGAGTGCCACGTTCCGAAATCTTTTCACGAAAGACTTGACGGACTCTCCCTTTCGCTGCTTGGTGGCTAAAAGGGTAGGCATGTTGACCTCCGAGTCATCCTCGAAGAAGCGCGTTAAGAAAAGCTTCTCCAAATCGCCCCAGTTCTTGATAGAACCTTCTGGGAGCTTCATGAACCATTCAAAGGCCAGCCCTTTAGGGTGCTGATGAATAGACGTGCCAGGATAGCATCGTTATCTACTACATTCCCGGTTTGGGATTTAAAGTAGCAGATGTGTTGGTTGGGTGACCCTTTCCCATCGAATGCTTGAAGGGTTGGAGCCTTGAACTTGGACTGGTATGGAACCAAGTCCCATTCAGCAGGATAGGGCCGGACCACTCCAGCTTCTTGGAGGCCTTTACGGTTGGTAAGGGCCTCGAGGCGTTGCTCCAATTGACTCATTCTTTTAGCATGAGCCTTTCCCTGGTCTTGGTCGCCCTTTACTTGCGACGAGGATTTGGACGAACTAGAAGTAGATCGCGGCCTCTCCTCAGAAGGTTCGGAAGATGAGCTTTCTCCCTTTTTTTCCTTTGCCCTTCGTCTTTTTAGGAGGAGATTTCCTCCTGTCCTCGAGCAACTGTGCAAGCATCTGCTTGAGGGAGTCGATAGATTCCTGCTGAGAAAGAATCATATCCATTTATGCCTTCTGGATTTGCTCTAAACGTCTAGCCGTTTCCTCAGGAGTGCCTATCATGTAGGCGGAGGCCTCCTTCTCAACGGAAGAGTTTTAAGCCCGTGATTCCACCACGGCGGAGTGAGAATCATTCACTTTAATGCCATGGGCTAAGGCATTATAATCAATCGGGGGAATGGCCCCAGTCCGGGTGCGAGTGTGTTGATACACCCCTTCCAGTTCAGAGTCAGACTCATCCGAGCTGACTGCAGGTTGTTTTCCCTTGCTCCTGCTTGTCATATTCGCAGTGAGCTTCGGGTACTCAATGTCAGAGAAGGTTCTCCTTCTGTGGGAGCGCCTTCTTTTGGCTGACGGGGGAATCAGGGTCAGCTGTCTAACTAAAGACTGCTGGTGCACACCTGAACCACAACGGCACTCGGAGAGCATAGAGATGAGCCGTTGGCAGCAACATGATGAAGTGACCTGATTGGCACTTCTTTTCTTCGTCAAGTAATCCCTCAGATCTACGGGAGGGGATCGAAGAGATTAACCTCGCAACGTCGAAGACGGGAGGCATCCATGTGCTGTACAGCCTGAGCGCGGGTTTCAGGGACGCGATTTTCACGCCACGGCTGTAAGAAGCGCGTCTGGCGTCTCTGTTGGACGAGACGCGATTGCCGCGCTGCCGCTCGGTGCGTCGGGGCAGAGACGTTTGAGAGAGGATGGGCTGCTGGGCCCCACGCCTATGGGCGCGTGCCTCTCACGCTTGATGAGACGCAGAGGCTTCACCTTGGCGTTTGGTGAGTTGGTCTTCAGAGGACCTAGCTTGAGGAGTCTTGCGTTTGGGCCGCCAAACGCGGACTTCACGTGCTGGACGTGGCGCGGGCAAGGCGCCAGATTGTACGTCGCGTCCAGCCTCAGTCGGACAACCAGAGGTTCCAACTTGTAGCTGACGCGCACGTCTCCTCTGTCGACGCTCAGCGTTTCGGTTGCGTCGGGGAGGTGGAGAGTGACCGACGACGACTTGATGCTGGACACCAGGGATTTTGACCACGCGGGTCTCCTGAGAGACGCTGACGCGTGTGTTCCGTGCTGCGCGGTTGATCGCAGCGGCAGTTGTGCTTGAGATCACGCGGGCCTTCTGAGAGGCGTTGGCGCGTGTATCTTGCTTGGCACAGTTGGCAGCAGCAGTGCCCGAGAGAACCTCGGATCGGGCTTCGGGGCCATTCCCCGTCGAGACCCTGCGGCAGACGCGGGTCTTGGGGCTCTTGGAGCCGGAAGAGAGAAACTCTTCGTACTTTGCCTGGTCGAACTCGACAACGAGCGATTCGACCATCTTTCCCTTACGAAGGACGTCATCTTGCACCACGATTTGCTCATCAGTGACAAATGTAGTCCCCAGCGGAGTCGCCATCTCTCTTGTACGCGCCGGAAAAAGGAATAAAGGCGTTCGCTGTAAAATTTCCTTGAATCAAATGAAAAGTTACAACAAAACTGTTTTCCTTCCAGTTACAAGGGAGGGAAGATGTTGAGTCTTGAATCTCCCCTTTGTTTAGTGCTGGGTTCTTCAAGTGGCGGTGGAGAGTGAATCTTGTTCTCCGTTGATCGGATGACCGTCGGGATTGTCAGGGATCTTCTCTTTGGCTGGTAGAAGGAGTAACACAGCTCTGTCTACCAAAACTCTCAAAGAGAAGGTAGGCAAAGGGCAACTTGAGCGCAGCAAGTTCTCTGAAGGGCTTTACTCTCTTTCTTTTCTCTCAGAGCTCTTTTCTCCCGACCTTCTTTTTTCCCCCTCCAAAAAATCGACCCTTTCTTCATAGCGACGGGGCTATTTATAGAGGCTCCAGGGGTGAACGTGCCCCCTAAAAGTGCTCCACAATGAGGGGCTGACCTCCCCGGTATGTGGGCGGCGACTGGCCCCATAACCAGGGCGGTTATAACCGAGGCGCGGGTTTCAACCCACGCGCCTTGATACTGTGACGTGGGCTTTGGGCCCTCGCGCCTTGATGCTGAGACGCGGGTGTCGAGCTCACGCGTCTTGATGCTGAGACGCGGGTGTCGAGCCCACGCGCCTTGATGCTGAGAC
>JAVJIF010026408.1:0-44596 GCA_038442645.1 Agave tequilana
ATTGAAGCGCGAGCTCTTGAATCAACACTGCTAGCTTCAAAACTTGACTTCGAATCTTTTGTTGAAGTTAAACACCGACTAAGATCTTGATAAATATCTGAAATTTATTAAACAAAAGATCATTAGTACTAAACTATATGAGTTAATCATCATAAAAACTAGAGTGATGGGCCTTTGGGCCAATGATATTGCAATGATATTGATTTATCGTAATAGATTTTTTATAACTTTTTCAGATTACTTTAGGCTTAGCGTGTATATGTAAGGTATTCTCCTCGTGTATATACGTTGCCGATCTTATCGCTTCTTCGTTTTTACGTATTTTGGGAAGCGGGGCGTGACAATAATGCTTGAAAAGTAGATTAAATCCAACTAGAAAGTTTATATTTTGATTATTAAAGTCATGTGTGATATTTATTGAATAGGCTATGCATCCTAAAAAAAACATTTGATTTCTTATTGGAAGTAGATATCGACCCTTATGATCCAAATTTTATTACATTACTTTTTTTCTTTTTGAAATTATTACATAATTTTATTACATAACAAATAACTTGATTATAATTTGTACAGTTTATTTTCCTTAGTTTAAGCTAACGATTTTTTCCCCCTCCAACCATGCCCTACATAAGATTATTCGGTGATGCTTTGATATATCTAGTATTTTGTAAAGAAAAAAAAAAACAAGAATAAACAACGAATTTGGGAAAGAGAAAATTGCTAAATAAATTCTTAATGAAAATTGTCATAGTGGAGAAAAGCATAACCTAAACAATCCGAACCCGAACCCAAATGCGGTAAATTACTTGATTTGAATCTTCAAACCCAAACAATATTCCTACGTTTGAGGAATTGAAGTATCAGGTATTAAATTCTCAAGAATATTGCAGTATTATGTTTGGTATAATAAAAATATTTCAGTTAATAAACTATTCATGTGTTTGATACATTTAAATTATTTTCAGAATATAATATTACTGAATGTATTTTTTCAAACTAACTTTGTAGTGAGAAGTTTGTAAGAATAAGTGAAGTGATTAAAGAGGCGGCGGTGGTCGGCGATGAGGGTGGTGGTGGTGGTGCCCGGCGACGGAGTCAGGCAGTCGATGACACCATTGTCGGGCAGTCGATGATGGTGGTTGGTGATTGGCAGTGACAGTCGACGGTGATTGGGAGGGTGGTGGTGATCGGCGTTGGCGGTGGAGATCGGTGATCGGTGGTGGCGATCGGCAGCTATGGTCGGCGATTGAGGTGGCTATTGTGGTGGTCGGCGTTCAACGATCACTCGTTGCGGTGGCGGGGCTGGTGGTCGGTGGTGGTGATTGGAGATTAGCAGTGGCGATTGGAAGGTGGTCGGTGATCGGCAGCGGTGAAGGCGGTTGGTAGTTGGGGTGTGGCGGTAAATGGGGTCATTGATAAAAAATCACCAATTGTAGCGGCGACAGTGGTGACAGATGTCGGTGGTGGTCAATGATTGCAAAGCTTGCCGGTGATTGGGTGATGGTGGTGGTCAGCGTTTAGGGTGGTGGTGGTCAGCAATCGACGACGGTAATTGACAGTTGGTGGCGGCGGTCAGTAGTGGGGATCGGCGATGGGGGGTGGTCGGCGATCACGATCACCGGATTGCGGTGGCAGTGACGAGCGGCGACTGGCGGTCGGTGGTGGTGATGGTGGGGGCAATGATTGTCATGTTGGCACAAGACAAGGAAAGAATGAAAGATGACAAGAACAAATAAGATTATTTTAAGAAATAACTTATTTTATGAATTCTCATCAAGTGGGAATACAAAATACCCACCTTCCACCGTGAGAATTATATTCCCACAAAATGAGAAAATTTGACTCCGTACAATATTCTCGAGAATATTGAGTAAACTTATGTCAAACACAAAAATTTCGAACTAGAATTCCTCATGTAAATCTTGCACATTGAATGGACCCTTAAAGAATCTCATCTGAGCTCAAGAAAATCAGGTTTTAAATTCTCAGACATGATTATATGTGTAGGCAACGAGAATACGTTGGGCCTAAAATCACACCAAACTATTGCTAATGTGATTGCTAATGCGTCTAAAATCCATGATATTGCAGTACCAATAATGAGAAGAAAATTTGATAGAGAGTCCTTAACGTAATTTCCCCAACCTCACAGCCAGAAAACAAGGAGAGAATATGCGCTCTCTTCCCCCTCTCTCTCATTTACTCGCTGTTAATCAAAATATGCTGATTTCTCTAAATTCTCAGTCCCAAAACCCACTCCTCCTAAAAGAACCATCTCCTCCTCTTCCTTTTCTTCCTCCTCAACCCCAAACCATTGAGAAATCTCTCACCTAATCCCCCACCAAAAACCTCCATCAAAGCCCTCTGACCTTCAAATGGGCCTCCAACTCCCCTCATTCAACCATACCCCATCAACCTACCATGCCCACCCAATTGCTCATCTCCTTCAACCACCTCTAAAAGGCCCACCACATCCTCCTCTCTCCCCCTTTCCCCGGCCCGAGCCCACCATCACCGCCCTCATCCGGGCCTTCGGCCAGGCCTGCCCACCCAATAACACTGTCAGGCTCCTCATCCACTTCATTGTTGGCCCAATGGCCCTTCATTTTAATTTTGATGATGATTAACTCATGAAATTATGTTATTAATGATCTTGTGTTTATTAAGTTTTAGATATAGGTCAAGACCATTATTGGTGTTTAGCTCTCGTAGTCAATATTCGAAGCTATCATGTGTTGATTCAAGAGCTCAAGCGTCAAGATCGCATTAGGTACTCGATATGGAAATCAAGCTCTATGGATCGTATTTTGGATCAAGTCGACTTGGAGAAGAAGATCGATAAGAAGACTTTGGTCTAGGTTTGTTTAGACCTTGTATAAGGATAGCATAGTTTTGAATTGCTCAAGTATTCACACAGACACAAAAGTTTATAGTTTGATTTTCGGTTTAACCGTTTCGTTTTAAAAGTTTATGTTTACATGATTTACATCTCATTAGAATGAGTTTCATAGTTTACACATGTGTCGGATTCTATCTACACATATTAGAGCTTTATTGTTATATAAACTTATTTCTATGTGTTTTGGTTTATCATGTATACGGTTTTGATATACGGTTTTGAGTTTTGGATTATCATATATGCGGTTTTGTATTTCAGTTTAACATGTATAAGTTTTGTGTCTTGAATATATCAAGTATACATATATCAGTTTCATGAATAGATTCCATCAAAAGAAGTTTGCACGGTTTATATATATATTGGATTTCATTCATATGCATTTATGCTTCATATGCTTAGATAACTTATTTTGATGTATCTAGTTCATGTTTTTAAGTTTTGTTTTTATTAAAATTTATTTTGGTATATATGTTAAAAACAAGTTTATATTCATTTACTATGTGTATTAGATTCTATCCATACACATTATGCTTCAAATATGTTTAAATATCTTATTTTTGTATTTATACAAGTTTATAGAAAAAAAATCAGATTTTAGTTAGAAGTTTGGTTTTTTGAAAATACAAATTTTGGTTTATGCTTTAATTTCTTTATCCCAAAAATAGTTTAATTGTTTGTAATATGTGCTGATTTTTTATCACACATATTTGTACTTCAAAGTATTTATATGACCTTATTTTTGTGAAATTTATGAGGATTTATTAGAATTTTTATAGGTTTTTGAAGTTGGTTTTTAAAACCCTGAAATTGATTTTTTGGGCTGCTTTGCAATTGACCGACCGGTTGGCTGAAGGTAGACTCAGTCGACTGACCGGTTGACCGACGTGCACACATGCACAACTATCTAGCGGTCGATCGACCGGTCAACTGACTGGCTCAACCCAACTTTCTGTTGGGAACCGGTCGACCGGGCAGTCGACAGAGAGTTAAAACTCTCTGTGCTTTGGGGGCGATCAACCGGGCGGTCGACCGATGTACCAATTTGGTTTGTGTTCAACCTCTATTTAAGAGATCTTTTAGAGCCAGTTTTGATTAAGATTTTCACCAAGTTTTTAAGAGCTATTTTACCTACTTTCCAAAGAGTTTTTAAATAAGTTTTTGGTGCTAAAATTTCTCTATCTTTATTTTGTTTCAAAGTTTTGAAAAATCAAAAGAAAACAAGGTTTGGGAATCTAGTTTCTTGTTCTAAATTTCTATATCATTTTAAGAAATTTCCCAAGAGTTTACCTTCGTGTTTCTTTTCCAAAAACTTTGTGCACTCACATCTTGAGCTATTCATTGCAAATCTATCCTCTAGGATCTTGTATTGTGAGAGGTGTTTTGTTTGTAATCTTTGTGATCACCAAGTATTGTTTGTGATCAAGTGATCACCAAGTTGTATTTTCTCTTTACTTGTGCTTGGTTTTGTGCCTACCCTCTTGTGTAGAGGTGTGAGAGAATTGGAGTTGTGTACTCTCAGTTTGTAAGTTGTAATTTCTCAGTGAAGGTTCCTTTGTGGAAGGTCCTTGTTGGACATAGTGAAAATGCTTCTGTGTGAAGCGCGAGAACGTAGAGTGGTGACTCGAACCTTAAAACATATCCTTGTGTTTGTGTTTGGCTATCTTTCTCTCTCTCTCTCTCAACTCTTTCTTTTTATATCTTGCATTGCATACATTGCTCTATTTATATATGCTTGATATTTTTTGTGTGCTCACACTTGTATTGAACCAAGAGAGCTATTGAAGCACATCAACTTTTAGTTTAGAGGAATCGTGAGGAGAAGTTATAAAGCCTTTCACGGGGAATTCGGCTTCACTTTTAGTTATACATTGTGTGTTAGTATAAAAGTTTTTAATCCGCATTATTTGTCACTAGATTTGTACTACACCTATTCACCCCCTCTCTAGGTATATTTTCGATTGGTATCAGACCTAGTGCTCCTGATATTCAATTTAACCACCTAGGAGTGATGCTCATTTTGCTAATCTAGTTATTTTCTTTGCACACATCTTGTTATCACTCATGGATTATCTTGCACCAGCCATGTATGATGTTTCTAACATTGATATGTGAAAATTTAAAATGAGTGCTTACCTAAAAACTCTATGATTACATATTTATCTTGCCACTACCAAAAATCTTATATTGATAATAGCAAGTACTTAGAGGCTAATGCACAAGCCATGGATGTTCTAAAGTACACACTTAGTAAAGAATATATTTATTTGATTTCTCATTGTGATTCCGCTTTTACAGTGTGGAACACTTTAATCTCTTACAAGGAGCAAGCTTCACACGATGTTGAGAGAGAATCTATTGGAGATGAGTCCGACCAAGCTTGCTACATGGTCCAAGGGATTGACTCCCTTGAGATAAATTCGGATACTCATCTAGATGATTTAATAGCTCTTCCAATGATGATAATGTTATGGATGCACATGCCTTGAATGAAGAGCTTTCTATGTTTTATGAAAACTTTCTTTCAAAATACAAAATTTTGAAAAATAAAAGTTTTAATTTAAAGAAAGAAAATGAGATGTTATTTTCAAAGCTCGATTTGATTTTGAAAGAGAAAGTTGAGATTTCAAGTGAAAGGGATTTATTGAAAACTCAACTTGATCTTGTTTAAATGAAAATGAGATTTTGAAAAATAAAAATAATTTTGATGTTGTTTTGAAAACAATGATGTTTTATCTTCAAGGCTTGAATTTGTTTTAAAAGAAAATAATTCTTTGAAAAACAAAAATTGTTTTAATTTCAAAAGAATTGGATTATTTGAAAAATGATCTTGCCTCTCATTCTTATCATGCTTCTATTGTTTTACCTCCTAATGATAAGAATTTAATTTCTCCTGCATGCTCCACATCTTATTCAAGTATTGATAATGATATTTATATTTTGAAGAAGAGTGTAGATTGTTTGGGCCCACTTTGAGCCAATATGTTATAAAACACACGAGGTTGGAATCGATGTTTCGCAAGAAACCTGCTCCACATTTGCATACACACCCTTCACGGCATACACATGCTTATCATGTTCACACACATGACACCATGTATGCTAGAATGTACACTTGTACACATTGTGGTCATACATGCCACTTTGCAAAATTTTATTATGATAAGACTAAATGATTTCAATTTTGAAAGTAAAAATACTTGGGTTAGGAGAGGTACTAACCCCCATGGACTCAAGATTTGGGTACTAAAAATCACTCCTATTTCTTTTAATGCAGATGTGGGCTCTCATAAGACGTGAGAGTATTGGTGCTTTGGTGGTGGATGCGTTTGAGCTTGATGGACACTACAATGGATCCATCGCTATCAAGGATGTTTTGGTGGGAGAACCACCATGTTTTTGAAGACCTAGAGACTAGCTCTTCGGTTTGGTAACTATCTCTATTATCCTTTACATGTTTATATTTATATGCTTTAAATTGATGATTTTAGAATTTATGGTTTTTCATGCTAATCATGTTTAAATGCAATGCTATTAGACTTACGATATACATATATAGTTTTTGAGATACACCCATGATTATATGGATTCATATTTTTGTGTTCTCACTATTATTTAACTATGGTATATATATCCTTGTATTAATAATACTTACATTTACACTAATAATTCACAATCATATTTTAGTGTTTTTATGCTTCATATTTTGATTACATGTTTAGATACAATTTTCATTAAATCTCGTGATTATACTTGCACAACTAGTGAGCTACACTTGATTCTTATATTTTACATGCTTTATTGCTCTTGTGTACTCATTTGATTGTACTTGTATGACCTAATTTTGATGATTCTTGCATGCATCATACTTGTACTCCTTCATTTGTTTTTATATCACCTTGTACATGTTTCTTGAGAATGCGTTTAGCTCATGTATATATAACTTTTGCCAAAGCTATTAGATATACTGTAAGTACACCTAGAGGGGGGTGAATAGGTGTACGACTAATCTAGTGAACAAAATGCGAAAATTAAAATCTAATTGCAACACACTTAATGTAACCAACGAGTGTAGCCGAATTCCTGGTGAAGGGCTCTGGACTAACTCCTCTTGATTCCTCTGAATAAGAGTCGAGGTGCTATATGAAGCTCTCGTGGTTAAGTACAAGTGAGGCACAAAAAACACACACAACCAAGCATATAAGAATGATATGACAATATGAATGATACAAGGCACAATATAAAAGAGAGAGTTAGAGAAAGTGGATCAATCGCTAACACACGGATATGTTTATACTATTTGAAGTGTAAGCATACATATATAGAAACATATATGAGTATACAAAAAGAATGTCAATAGTGATACCAATTGAAAAGATCCAATGATACCAATTGAAAACATAATAAGATCAAGTGTATACCTCATACTTCCTACGACCTATTTCATGCACATGTTTAAAAGAATTTTCAATAAGTAAGCATACAAGGCATGGTCGCCCAACCAACCGCCCTTAAATGGGTAGGAATTTTAAAAATAAGTTTGAAAATAGTTTTAGCACAATTGAAAACTCTACCATGTGAAGAATACGAACTAGTTATATGAAAAAATTTGAAAACTAGTACGAAATCCTTCAAGTAAGGAATAAAACAAGATATATTCCATAAAACATGAAAATCACTAAATCGATGTCACTCAAAATTATATAGCACATATAATACTCATGAAAACAAAATCATGAGAAAACATCAAGTAATATGAGTGTACAAGTTTTGTGAAAGACAAGTAATGGAAATGGACAATGAGCTCAATAATGAAATTCCTTAAAACATGAAACACATGAAAAATCTAATTTTCATCAAATTAATTAATCTTCAAGGCATATATATGTTTTGTACAAACTAGAGTATACATACATACCCAAACATGAATGAGTCCACAAAAGTATATGCATGAAGGCATGTGGCTCAAGGATGTATATGTATAGCTAATAGTTTAGACAAAATAGACATATACATGAAGTTAAACATAAACATGAAAAATATGCACAAAAATAGAGAATACAAGTCAAATGCATGAATCATCAAAACTAGACTATACTAGTACATCTAATGGGTACAAATGAGCATTCAAACACAAACATATAATAGTCTATTTATAGCTCACTTGTTGTACAAGTATATATCCAAGTTTTAATGAAAACTAACATCTAGACATGTAATCAAAATATGAAGCATAGAAATCAAAACAGAAAACTCATATGATCATTATGTAAATAAACATGCATTAGATCTAGGACATACACATTAGTTAAACTAAAGTAAGAACACTAAATATAAATCCATATAAACATGAGTGTCTCAAATACTAATCATGCATGTCAATGGTATTATAAGCATGGCATATGGCATAATGAGCATTAAAACAAGACATGCTATAAATGAATGATCTAAAAGCATGCAAACATAAATAAGGAGTAAGAGATAGTACCAAAACCATGAGGGCAACTCTCTATGTCTCCAAACAAGGTGGTCCTCCCACCAAACTCCCCTTAAAGTGATGCATCCAAATTGTCATCTTTAGGCTCGGAACGCATCCACCTCAAAGCACCATTACTCTCACGTCAAGTGAGAGTCCACACCTACATCAAATAGCAGGGGTGGTCTTTGGTATGACGTGAGAGTCCACACCTACATCAAATAGCATAGAGGTGGTCTTTGGTACCCACACTCTTTTGGGTCCATAGGGGTTAGCTCCTTTCCTAACCCAAACAAACTTAGTTGCTAAATTTACATCATGAACTCTATCATAGCAAAATTTAGCAAGATGGCCCTTACGTCCACAATGTGTACAAGTGTACACATGAGCATACATAGTGTGAGGGGTATGAACATGGGGAGCATGTGTATTCCGTGTATGGTGTGCATGCATAGATGGAACTTATTTCTTGTGAAACATGGATTCCAATCGTGTATGGTTCATGACACAATAGCTCAAAGTGGAGCCCAAACAATCAACACTCTTCTTAAGCATAGATATATCATTTTCAATTATAGAAGAGGTGCATGTAATAGATGAGCTAGAACGTAAAGCTATATCAGTATGGCAAATATGAGAATCTAAATCATTTTTCAAAGAAATGTTTTTCTTGGAAACCAAATCCAAATCCTTTGAAATAGAAGCAATTTTGTTTTTCAAGGATTCATTCTCTTTTAAAACAAAATCAATTTTTGAAGATAAAACTTCATTTTTCTTTAAATATTTTCACAATCATTTTGGTTTTCAAAATTTTGTTTTCATTAAGGGCAAGTTCAAGTTGGGATTTAAGTGAGTCAAGTTCACTTGAAATCTCATCCTTCTCTTGCAAAGCAATCTCAAGTCTAGAAGATAAATTTTTATTTTCTTCTTTTAAACCAAAGCTATCCTTTTTCAAAAGCTTGTATTTTGAAATCAAATTTTCACAATTTTTAGCAAGTTCATCTTTTAAGGCTTGTGCATCCATACACTCATTGCAATGAGAACTAGTACTAACATCTAGTTGAGTGTCCGAGTGTACCTCAAGGGAGTCATTCCCTTGGACCATGAAGTAACGTTCGTCGGACTCGTCTTGACTAGATCTCCTCTTCTTATTGATAAGCGTTGGTAGCTCAGGAGATGTCAAAATGTTCCACACTGCAAAAGCGGAATCATAGTGAGAAAACACATGTAAATACTTTTTATCAAGGGATGCTCTAAGTGCCTTTAGGGCTTGTGCATTTGCCTCTATAAGATTGCTATCACTAAGGTAGGATTTCTTGGTAATGGCAAGGTAAACTTTATAACCTAGGGCTTTTAAATGACAACTCATCATAACCTTCCATATATCAAGTCTAGAGATATCAAATATGGGAGGGCTATCCATGAGTGCAAACTATATGTGTGCAAATGCAAATGCAAATGATAGATTAGCAAAACCAAGATCACATTCCTAGGCGGTTAAACCTAATATCAAGAGCATAGGCTCTGATACCAATTGTAAGTACACCTAGAGGGGGTGAATAGGTGTACGGCTAATCTAGTGAACAAAATGTTAAAATTAAAATCTTAATTGTAACACACTTAATGTAACCAACGAGTGTAGCCGAATTCCCGGTGAAGGGCTCTGGACTAACTCCTCTTGATTCCTCTGAATAAGAGTTGAGGTGCTATATGAAGCTCTCATAGTTAAGCACAAGTGAGGCACACAAACACACACAACCAAGCATATAAGAATGATATGACAATATGAATGATACAAGGCACAATATAAAAGAGAGAGAGAGAGAGTTAGAGAAAGTGGATCAATCGCTAACACACGGATATGTTTCGAGGTTCGAGCACACAGCTCTACGTCTCCACCTTCACACAGAAGGATTTCCACTAACTTGTCCACACAGGACTCCCACACAGGGAACCTCTATTGAGGATTTGGGGCAGTACAATAACAGGGAGTACACAACTCCTCTCTCAACCAAATACAACCTCTCACAGAGGCAAGGCACAATCCACAACAAACACCTCTACACTTAGAGGGTTAGGCACTTAGCCAAACAAATCAACCTCTCACTAGAGGGATAGGGCACAAAGCCACCACTCCAATAATCAACCTCTACACAAGAGGGATAACACAAAGTAGGAGGGTTTACAACTTAGTGATCAAAAGACCACAAACCAATTCTTTTCCCACAAAAATAATGATCCTAATAGATAGGATAGTAGATAAGCTCAAGTGTGAAAAATACAGAGTTTGAAAACAAAAACACAAAGAAAAATACTTGGGAAAATAACTAAGTATTTGATAGAAATGAAGAACAAAGCAAATATCCAAATCTATATTTTCTTTGAATTTTCCAACCCTTTAAAACAAATAAAGATTGATCTTTTGAACCCAAAAATCTTTTAAAAAACTTGCTGTTTAAACACTAGAGAGTAGGAAATTTTTGCTCTAAAAATTCTTGTTAAAACACTACTTCAAATGGGGTATTTATAGCCCCATAATAATTCTGCCCGTTGGCTGGCAGAAAGGTCAGTTTTGACCTTCCGGTCGACCGGCCGGTCGACCGGCCAACGGTCAAATTTCTGACCGTTGAGCCTGCCGGTCGACCGCCCGGTCGACCGTGCCCAGAACCAGAGAGCAACGGCTCTCTGGGCGGTCGACCGCCCCGTCGACCGAGTCAACCCGAGAGTGGGCTGACTTCAGTCGGTCGACCGCTAGGTCGATCGGGCTAAAAGGCTGCATGCGTGCACATCCTTGTGCACGTCGGTCGACCGGTCCGGTCGACCGCCAGAGCCTGGCAGAACTGGTTATATGATTTGAAAACTGGTCTTTTTAATATCAAATAAATCCCATAAAATCTAAAAATCCACAAAAATAGTTTCAGCATAATACTTTGATATACAAACATGTTTCAGTAAAATCAAACTATGTTACAAATATTTTGAACATTTTGTAACTTAGAAATTTTGCCAAAAACCAAAATTCGTATTTTCCAAAACTTGAATTTTTGAAATAGAAAATCGTTTTTTCCAAAACTCATCCAAATACAAAAACATGATATTTAAACAACTTGAAGTATGTTGTATATGAATATAATCCAATATATATGGAAGATATATATATCAATGTTTTTGACAATAAATCCGAAAATACGTTTTGTTAAAATACAAAACCCAAACTCATGAAATAGACTATCAAACTAAGTTTATTTAATAGTTGAAGCATACATGTATATGGATCAAATCTAATATACATTAAACAATGTAAACTTGTTTTGATTCTATCTATTCATGAAAACCAAGATCGGTTAAACTAAAAACCGAAAACCAATAAACATGAAACGTGTGTGTGTTGTGAGCTTGAGCATATCACACCATCTAATCTTTAACAATGGATCTAAACTATAAACTAAACAATGTACCGAAGTTTTCTTATAGAGCCCGTCTCCAAGTCGACTCGATCCAAACGCGATCCACCGAGCTTGACTCCAACGAGTGCTAGATATGAACCTTGACGCTCGGGCTCTTGAATCACCATGTGAAAGCTCCAAAACACCTTTGTTGAAGCTAATCACCTACTAATATCTTAGTTAAGCATCTGAAATTAAACATCACAAGATTATTAGTAAACTATAACTACATGAGTTAATCATCATCAAAACTAGAGTGGAAGGCCTCTGGGCCAACATATACATGTTCTATCCTTAAGTCACTTATATTAGATGTCATATACTCTATGTGGACTCTTTTCATATTTGGATAAATATGTATGCTATAATTTTGACAAAACATACATATTTCTTGAAGTCTATATTTACATCCTCTATATGTTTCTTGATAAGTTTTGATGTAAATGAGATTTTTCATATTTTATGATCTCATATTTATGAAAAAAAAGAATTTCATATGTTTTGATAAATTGAGCTTCATTGCCTTATCTCCATGCATATATTGATTACATGACTTTTGTACACTCGATTTCTTTTGTTTACTCATGACTTTTATTTCATGAGCATATATGTGCTTCATAGATTTTTGAGTGTCAATTATTGTGTATTTTGCATGTTTTTATGGGATATATATATGTTTTGTTTCGCACTTGAAGAATTTCGTATTAATTTTCAAAATTACTTTTAAATTAGTCTTTATTCTTTAATTGGTAGTGTTTTCAACCTATTCTAAAATTATCCTCAAAAATTATTTTTAAAAACTTCTACCTTATAAGGGCGGTTGGATGGGCGACCATACCTTGTATGCTCACATTGTATATCTTTTAAACATGTGCATGACAGGGTAGATGTTATGAGTTATACATGATTCTTATGATATTTCATTTTTTGTATACTCATGTTTTTTTATATATGTATGCATCATATTTTAATTGAAATTTAAATTAATTATACATACATATATATGATTTCTTGTGCTAGATTAACAATATTTATTCATATATTTTTATAGCACAAATTATTTTCTACTAGGCTTGATTTATTTCTAATGTTAATTGGTATTCTTTACAAGCTCATGCATTGATTTTATTGGTATTTCAAAAAGGGGGAGAAAAATTCTTGGTTTTATTTTCAAACGGTATCTTATCCTACTCTTTTGAGAAAAATATTTTGTTTTAGAAAATGCTTATATTATCTATATTGGTATCAATTATTTATAATTGGTATCTATATTGAAAAATAGTTTAGAATTTAAACAGAATTGAAAGTAAATAATCCATGTGTGTTACAATTAGTATAGATTTTATATGATATCCGTATTGTATTTTCAATTAGTATTTATTTGGTATTTCTTTGGTATCAAAATGTTATTCTACTTTCACTTTTAATTGGTATTTCCAATTGACATATTTGTTTTTAAATTTGATATTTTATTTCAATTATTAATTTTACTTTCAATTGATTTTTTCCCCTTTGTCGATGATTGACAAAAAGGGGGGAGAATGATTTGAGAGTTTATATATGCATGTTTTAATTTTATGCATATATTTTATTTTGATATCTAGTTTTTTATATCATGTTTTGATATATTGGTATCTAGCTAGCGATTCTATTGATATACTTTTTATTTGGTATCTAGCTAGCAGTTACAATAAATATATATTCTTTACCATTTGTCATCTAGATATTATATTGCATATTTATTTGGTGTCAAGAGTTTGCCATGAATATATATATATATATATATATATATATATATATATATATATATATATATATATATATATATATATATATATATCTTTTGTATACATTTAGTACCTAAAGCTAACATTGTATATGTATATGATTGTTATGATTGGTATCATGTGCTTACATTGAATATTTATTTGTTTATGCTATGCATGAGTTAAGGGAGAGCTTCTATGAACTTATCTTTAATCCATGCATATATAACTCCATGAGTTTTGTCATCATCAAAAAAGGGGTGATTGTTGTCCCAATGGCCCATCACTCTAGTTTTGATGATGATTAACTCATGAAGTTATGTTACTAATGATCTTGTATTTATTAAGCTTCAGATATAAATCAAGATCGTTATTGGTATTTAGCTTCTACAAAGCCTCGAAGTCAAGATTTGAAGCTATCACGTGTTGATTCAAGAGCTCAAGCGTCAAAATCGCATCAAGTACTCGATATAGAGTCAAGCTCTATGGATCGTGTTTTGGTTCAAGTCGACTTGGAGAAGAAGATCGACAAGAAGACTTTGGTTTAGATTTGTTTAGATCTGTATAAGGATAGTGTAATTTTGAATTGCTCAAGTATTCACACACACACAAGTTTATAGTTTGGTTTTCGTTTTAACCATTTCATTTTAAAAGTTTATGTTTACATGATTTACATCTCAATGGAATAAGTTTCATGGTTTATATATGTGATGGATTCTATCTACACATATTAGAGGTTTATTGTATATAAACTTATTTCTATGTGTTTTGGTTTATCATATATACGATTTTGACACGCGGTTTTAAGATTTGGATTATCATGTATACGGTTTTGTATTTCGGTTTAAAATGTATACATTTTGTGTTTTGAATATATCAAGTATACATATATCGGTTTCATGAATAGATTCCATCAAAAGAAGTTTACATAGTTTATATGTATATTGAATTTCATCTACATGCATTTATACTTCATATGCTTAGATAACTTATTTTGATGTATCTACTTCATGTGTTTAAGTTTTGTCTTTATAAAACTTATTTTGGTATATATTGTCAAAAACAAATCTATATTCATTTACTATGTGTATTGGATTCTATCCATGCACATTATTCTTCAAATGTGTTTCAATATCATTTTTTTGTATTTATACAAGTTTACAGAAAAATCAAATTTTTATTTAGAAGTTTGCTTTTTAGAAAATACGATTTTTAGTTTATGCTTTAATTTCTTTATTTCAAAAATAGTTCAATTATTTGTAATATGTGTTGATTTTTTATCACACATATTTGTACTTCAAAGTATTTATATGAACTTATTTTTGTGAAATTTATGAGGATTTATTGAAATTTTTATGGGTTTTTGAAGTTAGTTTTTAAACCTAAAATTGGGTTTTGGGGCTGCTTGCGGTCGACCGAAGGCAGGCTCAGTCGATCGACCAGTCGACTGACGTGCACACGTGCACAACCCATCTAGCGGTCGATCGACTGGCTCAATCTAACTTTCTGTTGGGGTCTGGTCGATCGGATGGTCGACCAACAGAGAGCTAAAACTCTCTGTGTTTTGGGGGCGATTGACCGAGCGGTCGACCGGCAACCTCAACGGTCATAAAAATGATCGTTGGTTGGTCGACCATCCTAATTTGGCATGTGTTCAGCCCCTAATGGCTAGATTTCTGAACCTTTATTTAAGGGGTCTTTTGGATCCAGTTTTGGTTAAGATATTCACCAAGTTTTCAAGAGCAATTTTCACTAGTTTCTGAAGAGTTTTTAAACAAATTTTTAGTGCTAAAATTCTCTATTTTTATTTTGTTTCAAAGTTTTGGAAATCAAAAGAAAATAAGTTTTGGAAATCTAGTTTCTTGTTCTAAATTTTTATATCATTTCAAGAGTTTTTTCAAGAGTTTTTCTTTGTGTTTCTTTTCTAAAAACTTTATGCGCTCACACACTTGAGCTATTCATTGCAAATCTATCCTTTAGGATCTTGTATTATGAGAGGTGTTTTGTTTGTAATCTTTGTATCACCAAGTATTATTTGTGATCTAAGTGATCACTAAGTTGTAATTTTCTCTTGACTTTGTGCTTGACTTTGTGCATACCCTCTTGTATAGAGGTGTGAGAGAGTTGGAGTTGTGTACTCCCGGTTTGTGAGTTGTAATTCCTCGGTGGAGGTCCCTTTGTGGAAGGTCCTTAATAGACATAGTGAAAATCCTTCTGTGTAAAGGCGGAGATATAGAGCGGTGGCTCGAACCTCGAAATACATACTTGTGCTTGCGTTTGGCTATCTTCCTCTCTCTCAACTCTCTTTTTTATATCTTGCATTGCATTTATTGCTCTATTTATAGAAGCTTGATATTCTTTGTGTGCTCAACTTGTATTGAACCAAGAGAGCTATTAAAGCACCTCAACTCTTAGTTTAGAGGAACGATGAGGAGAAGTTTTAGAGCCCTTCACGGGAAATTCGGCTTCACTCTTAGTTATACATTGTGTCTTTGTGTAAAAGTTTTTAATTCCATATTATTTGTCACTAGATTAGTACTACACCTATTCATCCCCCTCTAAGTGTATTTTCATCCACCCCCATCAACACCCCCGTCCCTCAAGTTCCTCAGCTATGTCCTCGATGTCCTTGTCCGGGCTGACGTCGGCTCGGCTCGCAATTTCTTCCGCAAGCGGATGGGCCATCAAAAGGACGACATCATCTTCAGCACCTTCAACATCCTCATGAAGGGCCTCTGCGGCACCAACCGCATCGTCGAGGTTTTCAGACTGCTTCAGTTCATGAAAACCTCGACTGGACAAATACAAAGAAGGATTTATTATACAAGAGTTGACTTATAAGCATTATAAGTTGATACATGGAAGGACTAGTCAACTAGTCTGAAAGACAAGTCGACTGATTAGCCGTTCTAAAGCGAGTAGTTTTCAAATTTAGAGGCGGTGTGAATTTCTTTTTCTAATGGAGTTCGAATATAATTCAGATTCTATTCAATAAAGATTTGTTTTTAAAGTTTAAAGAGTTTAGAATTCTTGTAGATCAAGGAGATCAACTCCTACAAGGATTGATCAAGTTCTTTAAGCATCCAATAGTCAAGATTATCTCATAGTTCTAATAGGTTTTGGATTGTAAAACTCAATAAATAGAAATTGTAACCCAGTACATTATAATACGAAGGAAAATAAGAAAGCCAAGACAGAGAGAGGAAGGTGATGACGCATAAAGATAAGTTATACTCTTGTATCTCGTGGGATTTAAGGAAAATCCGAATACTCTTGTGGAAATAAGTAGAATGTTAGATCTCTTGTACCAAGCATATTAATAAAATTCTCTCAAGTTCTCTCCCCGTGAACGTAGGTCAAGTTTGGGCTAAATAACGTTAAATCCTCCTATTCTTTTTGTTAGGATTATGACATGAATACGTCGTGAAGGTAGTCAATTAATATCGGATCCGGTAGTTTCCTTTTCTGAATCTATTTTGAGTCCGATTTGGTTCAAGTTTCCTTTATTCTGATTGATGGGGGTTTGTTTAGGATTAGGAGAGTTCTTTGGTATATAAATAACCCTTTAGGATTGGTCTTCAATGTATTCCAAGAGAATCAAATAAATTTATAATTCTTAAGGGTGTAATTGATCTAGGTGAGAGATTCGTGAGAGAATCTTAGCCACAAGAGTTCGCTATTCTTAATAACCATCAAGGGCTTGTAATCTTCTCAGTGTGAGGTGTAAGTAATTCTTATTGTAGTCTCCCAAAGTTTTAATAAAGTTTCTCCTCCCTTCTCCCGTGGACGTACACACGATCTGTCTGATCGGTGGAACCACGTTATGTTATTTATTGAATTTCTATCTACTTTCAAATATCTTCTTCTTCTCTTCTTCATGTTGCCTTAGAGGATCTTGTGATTTGTTTTTCATTCGCCGCTCCAATCAATCCGGTCGTGGGGGCGTCCTCCCTCGAAATCACAATAATTGATATCAGAGCAAGGTCAATGTGAAGATATCTGCGATCAAATTCGATATTCAGAAGTTCGATGGCATCATCAATTTCAGCAGTGACAGATTAGGATGAACACCATTTTTACCTAGAGCGGGTTGAAGAAAGTGCTATTCGGGAGGGAGAAAAAGCCTCAAGACATGAAGGAAGAAACTTACAGGAGTTGGATGAGAAAGCCTTGACAGCTATTCTGCTTTGCTTGACGGACGAAGTATTGGATGAGTTTTCAATGGAGAAAACAGAGTCTCACTGTGGGAGCGACTTCATGACCACTATCTGAAGAAGTCGTTGGTGAATCGGTTGATTCTGAAGCAGCGTCTCTTTCTTCTTCGCATGCATGAAGGTACACTTATCAAGTCTCACATTGCAGACTTTTGCTCTATTATCAATGATTAAGATAAGATAGAGGTTAAGATAAAAGATGAGGATCAAGCACGCTTATTGTTGTGTTCTTTACCTTCTTCATATAAGAGTTTTAGGGAAGGTAACATCTATGAAGGCAATTCAACAATCAAGGTCAATGAGGTCAAAGAGCATCTGCTCAATAAGGACAAATTTACACCCAGTTGACAGGTGAGTCTCATCATAATGATTTCGGGCAAGTTCATTATTCAAGAGAGGAGTAATAATGGAAGTTTCACGGGTAACTCAAAACACAAAAACTTGACGTGCAACTATTGTCACAAGAAGAGGCACATTAGATCTGAGTTTAGCTTCGAAAGAAAAAATAACCAGATGCTAATGTCGCTGAACTGGTTGGAGGAGATGAAAAACAGTGCGACGTTCTATCTACTACAGACAGATCAGTTGGTAACAAAAATAGATGGTCATAGATTTTGGATGATCACAGCATATCATTTCTAATAGAAAGATGTTCTCTTCATACGCTTCGGTTCAAAGGGAGAAGTCTTCATAGGGAATTCTGCTACAAACAAGATGATTGGCGAAGGAACAATTCAGTTTTGGTCTCATGATGGTGCATCGCTACTCTTCAAGGCGTTGGTCATATTTTCGAATCAAGGTACAATCTCATCTGTCATGGAGCCCTACAAGGGAAAAGGTTCTCCTTCAGTTCGAAAGGTGATCTTATAGAAGTTTTCAAAGAGGCTCATGAGATGTTTCAAGCTGAACGTGTCAGCAATTTGTATATGTTGCAAATTTCAAAATTACAGTTGGTGGATTGCAGTTATCCTCGGCTTCAGAAGTAGTAGTTGTGGAACAATCTGAGACTACGATGGATTGGAGCTCGGATGTTCAGTTGTATCCCGAAGGAAGATTGAGACTAGTCACGTAATAAGATAGTCCAGATCGTTACTCTTATGGTGGAGTAAATTCTCATAGATCTTGTGTAAATCAAGGAGATCATTGGGTAATATAGTTTAGGTTGGGCCTGAACTTATTCGACCTAATCAAGTTGTGAACCCCTTGAGGGGTTTATAGAGAACAGGAAGTGAGATGAAGATGAAGTCAAGTTTATTTAATAGTGCGTGGATGCGAGCACATGAAACATGGTGGTTATTCTCGGACTTGGACGTATTCAAGTCAAGGGGGAGATTGTTAGGATTATGATGTGAATACGTATCAACTAATATCAGATCTGGTAGTTTTCCTTTCTGGATCTGTTCTGAGTCCGATTTGGATTCAAGTTTACTTTATTCTGATTGATGGAGTTTGTTTAGAATTAGGAGAGTTCAATGACCCCTTATGAGTGGTCTTCAATGTATTTTAAGAGAATCCAATGAATTTATAACTTCTAAGGGTGTAATTCATATAGGTGAGAGATTTGTAAGAGAAGCTTAGCCGTAAGGGTTCGCTGTTCTTGGTAACAATCAAGGGCTTGTATTTGATCAGCATGATTTTATATTATTTTTATGCTCCTAATTATCTATTATTTGTATATAAATAATTGAAATACACCTAGAGGGGGGTGAATAGGTGTAATTGCTAATCTAATGATCTTTTTAAACTTGTGAAATGAGTGATGCAACAATCTCTCAAAACAACACGACTAAGAGCCGAATACCCCTTGCGAGGTTCTGAACTCCTTCCTCCCAATTCCCCTTAAATGGGTTAGAGGTGCGCAATGCAACCGTGTTGTATTGAGGTGTGATTGATCAATGCCAAGTATGATGATGAAAATGAAAAACTCACAATGTAACACAACAAGTATATCAACACAAGATTCCACAAGTAAAATAGCAAGTAAAGTAAACAAATAAGGATTGCACAAATAAAAGTTAGTTCTCAAGCAATAAATTGGAAGTGATATAAAGCAAGAAAGTAAGCAAGAAGAACGCCAAGGCAATCGCAAACAAGATGATTTGTTTCGAGGTTCGAGCCCGTTGCTCTAGTCCCCGCCTTCACCTCCGTGAAGGGTTTCCACTATCCCCTTAGGATCCCGTACAAGTTAGGCCTCCAAAGACCTCAAGCCCGTAGCTTCACCTTACAAAGAAACTCCACCAAGGAGCTTGTCTCCACAAGAACAAGAATTACAAATAGTGATCTTTAACTAGACCACAACACTCTTTTACAAACACTCTCACTCTTTTACAACTTCACCTATAGAAAGAATATGAAATTTTTGGCTCTATGAAGTGTGGTGAGAAAAGCTTCAGTTGTAGAGTGATATTAGAGATCAAACAACAACTGAAAAACCAATTTTGAAAGAATGGAAATGAAGGCTTTAAACTATTTTTCTCTTTCTCTTGAAAACTATGAAAACTTGTATTTTTCTTGGTAAATAACTAAGGCCTATTCCCCACTATTTATAGGGAGAGAATAGGTTAAAACTCTGATTTTTCCAGCTAATTTGATCAGAAAAAGAGTCCCAACAACTCCTAAAAACTCTGTAAAAGAGAAAACTAAAAACAGTTTTTCAGAAATTCCAAAAGAAGAAAGAGCCGTTATGGCTGATGCAGGCCTACCGGTCGACTGCCGGTCGACCGGGTCCCTGCTGGCAAAAGAGCCGTTGGAGCTTCGGTCGACTGCCAGTCGACCGATCCAACAAAGGAAACACAGTTTCCTTCTATCGGTCGACCGACCCAGTCGACCGAAAAGATACAGAGAGCAAAACATCTCTTTTCCGGTCGACCGGTATGTAGGTCGGTCGACCGACAGACATGCACAGCCTGTGCATGTCTGGACACAGCAGCCGATCGACTGCCGGTCGACCGGTCTGCCTGAAATAGATATTTTTGGGCAGATTTTTGAGATAGAAATTTTGTAAAAATTCTTTAAAAAATCTGAAGTTAAGTGTTATGCAGAAAATAGTTTATATCATGTTTTAAACAAGTTTTTGAAGATATAAAGCTTTGAGTCCATGTATGTATAAACTAAGGCATAAACTTAGAAATAAACATTTTCAAAAGCAAAGGAAACATACAAAACAAGTGTGTGTGCAAATCCTAGAGCCAAATTTCACATATTCTATCTTTAACAAAAACTACACTTACAAACTTCTAGGTCTTCAAGACTTCAAGATGGGCTATCTTCACTTGATCTTCAATATTGTTCTTTGAGCCCAATTTGACTTGTCTTGAGTCCAATGTACCTTCCTTTAGGGAAGAATTCATCTCTTTAATATATAATCCTGAAACACACTTAAACAACAATTTATATTAGTACAAATAACTAATATGTTTTGTAATCATCAAAATACACTAAACATGGGTTGATTGTAACCTTGGGCCAACAATCTCCCCCTTTTTGATGATGACAAAACATATGAGTTATTAAACAAATAAAAGAGGAAAGAGCTTGGAGAGCTCCCCCTTAAACAATGCTATGTATTTAACATGAATATGAACAACTATGTAAGCATACATAAAGCATTGAAAATATCATCACCAAAAAATAAACTATCATAAGGAATAACAAAATTTAAAACAAACCATATATTTTTCCTCCATATATTTTTCCAAACTTATATATATTTATATTTCTCCCCCTTTTTGTCATACATCAAAAAGGGTTAAAAAAAAATTTAAGACAAAACAAAACAAACATATTAGAAACCAAAACAAAACAAACTAAGATATTTTAAGTATCAATCTTACATACATTCAATTCACCACAAATAAATGAAATCTTGCATAATCTAAAGGTTTTGTGAAAATATCTGCAAGTTGAAAATCTGTGGAAACAAAATCAATATCTATGTCACCTTTTTCAAAGTGATCTCTAAGAAAATGATATCTAATGTCTATATGTTTGGTTTTACTATGTTGATTAGCATTTTTGGTCATGTGAATAGCACTAGTATTATCACAATAAATCTTAACATGATCAAAATGTAAATCAAAATCGAGAAGAGTATGTTTCATCCAGAGTACTTGTGCACAACAAGCTCCGGCTGCTACATACTCCGCCTCGGCGGTTGAAAGGGCTACACTATTTTGCTTCTTGGAAGACCAAGACACAAGACAATTGCCCAAGAATTGGCAAGTGCCACTTGTGCTCTTCCTATCTACCCTACAACCGGCATAGTCGGCATCCGAATAACTAGTCATGGTAAATTGGTTAGTTTTCGGATACCACAAACCTAAATCAATTGTGCCCTTAAGATACCTAATTATGCGTTTTACCGCTATTAAGTGTGATTCCTTAGGACATGATTGAAAGCGTGCACATAAACATACGGAAAACATTATATCCGGCCTACTAGCCGTAAGATAGAGTAAACTACCAATCATGCTACGAAATAATTTGATGTCTACTTCCTTACCTTGTTCGTCCTTATCAAGTTTCGTAGTGGTTGCCATGGGAGTCTTTGCTACTTTGGATCCTTCAAGCCCGAACCTCTTGATGAGTTCTTTGGTGTACTTGGCTTGGTTGATGAATGTCCCATCACTACGTTGCTTGATTTGAAGTCCAAGGAAGAAGTTGAGCTCTCCCATCATAGACATCTCGAATTCCTTTTTCATGCATGACTCAAAATTCTTGCAAAGTCAAACATTAGTAGATCCAAAAATAATGTCATCAACATAAATTTGAACTATGAGGATATCTTGATCTATATGTTTGGTAAATAATGTTTTATCAACTTTTCCTTTCTTAAAATCATTTGAAATCAAAATGAAGACAATCTTTCATACCAAGCCCTAGGGGCTTGTTTTAAACCATATAGTGCTTTATCTAATTTATAAACATAATTAGGGTGTGTAGGATCAACAAACCCGGGGGTTGTTCAACATACACCTCCTCATCAATATAACCATTAAGAAAAGCACTCTTTACATCCATTTGAAATAACTTAAAATCTTTAAATGAGGCATATGCTAAGGTCATCCGTATGGCTTCGAGCCGTGCTACGGGTGCAAAGGTTTCTTCAAAATCGATTCCCTCGATTTGAGTGTAACCTTGGGCAACTAACCTAGCCTTGTTTCTAACTACATTACCCGATTCATCCAACTTGTTCTTAAAGATCCATTTAGTACCAATAGTTGGTCTATCTTGGGGCCTAGGAACAAGATGCCATACTTGGTTGCGCTCAAATTGATTGAGCTCCTCTTGCATAGCAAGCAACCAATATGAATCGGCCTCGGCCTCGAGGACATTTTTAGGTTTTATGTGTGAAATAAAAGCAAAATTACCACAAAAATCTTGAATCTTAGAGCGAGTGGTTACCCCTTTTGATACTTCACCTATGACGAGGTCCTTGGGATGATGAGGATTGAATCTCCAATCCTTTGGTAGTGGTTGAGAGGGCTCCTCTTCATTTGCTTGATGTTTATTTCCTTGAGCCTCTTCCACTTTGGCTTCACTTCCATCACCATCCTTTGGCTTGTCTCCCATGGTAGAAGCATCCTCCAAGGTCACTTTCTCCAAACCTTCATCTAAAGCATCAATTTCTACACAATTCTTAACAAACTTGTTAGATTCCTCAAATTTAACATGAATAGATTCCTCAATAGTCAAAGTTGACCTATTGAAGACTCTATAAGCCTTACTAGTATTTGAGTAACCTACAAAAATAGCCTCATATGATCTAGCATCAAATTTTCCCAAATTAATATTTGTATTTAAAACAAAACATTTGCAACCAAACACTTTGAAATAAGAAACATTGGGTTTTCTAGAAAAATACATCTCATAAGAAGTCTTAGTAGTATTTTTACATAGGAAAACACGATTTGCAATGTAACATGAAGTATGAACGGCCTCGGCCCACAAATAATGTGGTAGACCATATTCATTTAACATTGTCCTAGCCATCTCTTGTAAAGTACGATTTTTCCGCTCAACTACTCCATTTTGTTGTGGAGTTCTAGGACAAGAAAGTTCATGTTTTATTCCATGTTCCTCACAAAAAGTGGTAAAGGGAAGGTTAATGAACTCACCTCCTCTATCACTTCTTATTTTAATTATTGAGGAGTCATTTTCCTTTTCAACTCTTTTCTTAAAGGCTTGAAAATGTGAAAAGGTTTGACTTTTATGTTCAAGAAAATAAACCCAAGTAAAACGCGAAAATCATCTACTAAAACATAAGCAAATCTACTCCCACTTAAACTTTTGGTTTGTGTTGGGCCAAATAAATCCATGTGGATTAGCTCCAATGGACGTGATGACATGATATCCTTAATTGATTTGAATGAGGACTTAGTTTGTTTCCCAAATTGACATGCGTCACAAACTCGGTCCTTTTCAAAGTTCAATGAAGGAATACCCTTCACCATTTCCTTAGAGTTAAGCCTAGAAATATGGTCAAATGAAACGTGGCCTAATCTCCTATGCCATAACCAAGAGTCGTCATCGAGGGCTTTTAAACATGTTATATTACAAGACATATTTAGCATATCAATCATATAAACATTGCTTTCACGAAAACCGGAAAATACACAAACATTGGAAGTTCTATCAATTACTTTACAAGCAACATTGTCAAAAACTACATCAAAACCTTTATCACAAAGTTGACTAACACTCAAGAGATTATGCTTGAGGCCATCAACTAAAACCACATTTTCAATTAAAGGAGAGGTGCCAAGTTTTACATTACCAATACCGATGATTTTACCCTTGGCGTCATCTCCGAAGGTGACGGTGCCACCTTCATGATATCTTGATAGGGTTGCAAAGTTGTTGATGTCCCAAGTCATGTGCCTTGAGCAACCGCTATCAAGATACCACAAACCTCTACGTCTTTGAGCTTTGGAAAGTACCTACATCATTTAAAACAATAGTTGACTTTGGTACCCAAACTTTCTTGGGTCCTTGAAAGTTAGTGTTACGAACCCAAACATTATGATGTGATGCACTTAGTCTATCATAACAAAAATTAGCTAAGTGTCCTTTCCGTCCACAATGTGAACATGAGTACACTTTTCTATACATGAATGCATGGTGTGTATGTGAAGTGTGAGCATGCTTTGGGGGTTTACCATGATGCATAGGTTGTGTAGCATGTACATGAGCATGAGCATGAGCATGATGAATATTTTTCTTAGGAGCTTGTTTCTTAGGAAACATATTCTCCATCTTCTTCTTATCAAACTCACTACACTTTTTCAAAACAACATCTAATGAGTCTATTCTTTCCTTAAGCATGGCAATCTCATTAGAATCTACAAATGGGGTCTTTCCTTTACAAGCAATCTTATATTTTTCAAAATCATTTTTAATGGAAACTAAAGAAGAATGCAAGTCATTATTTTCTTTAGAAAGATTTAACACTTGAATATTCAAAGATTCATTATCCTTTTTCATTTTCAAGTACTTTTTCTTCATGAAGTCATAATTTTGAGAAAGTTCTATAAATGCTTCTCCTAGCTCATCCATGGATAAATCATCATCAAGAAGAGTTGAGGGGGTTACCTTGCTTGTGCTCTCATTTGCCATGAAGCACATGTTGGCGGTGTCGATCTCCTCCTCGGATTCACTTTCGTCATCCCATGTTGCTTTCATAGCCTTCTTCTTGTATGGCTTCTTGGATGAAGATGGCTTCACTTGGTCCGGACACTCCGCTACTATGTGTCCCGGCTTTTGGCAATTAAAGCAAATGATCTTCCTTTCTTCCTTGCCTCCTTGCCATCTCCTCCTTCCTTGGAACTTTGCCTTGTTGTACATCCTCCGGACATTTTTGACTAGAAGTGAGAGCTCCTCGTCATCTTCTTCTTCGTCATCTTCGTCGGAGTAGGTAGCATGACTTTTGAAGGCAATGGTCTTCTTTTTGGAGGGTGCCATGTCCTCCCTTGCCTTCCTCTCCATCTCATGGGTTTTTAAATTCCCAATGAGTCCGATGAGCTCAATCTCATCTTTATCATTGAGTTCCTTCAATGTTGTAGCTTTCACTTCCCATGATGGAGGAAGAGCCCGGATGATCTTTCTCACCCTTTGGTCGTTGTTGATGTCTTCACCTAGAGAAGAAAGCCCATTAGTAATCTTAGTAAATTTAGTAACCATATCATCTATGGTTTCATGTTCTTGCATGCTAAAATTTTCATATTGGGACCGAAGAAGGTCTATCTTGGCCCTCTTCACTTGTGATGTCCCCTCATGTGTTACTAGCAAATGGGTCCAAATCTCATAGGCGGATTTGCAATGGATGACTCTAGCTATGTCATCATCATTGAGGGCTTGTAGGAGTGCATAATGAGCCCTAGCATTGGCATCAAACTCCTTGGTCTCAATTTCGGACCAAGTAGATTCATCACCATCGGGGGCACTAAATTGTTTAGTCACGGCCTTTGCAACTCGGCTACCTAGAGATTGCAAGAAAACAGTCATCTTAACCTTCCATATGGGAAAGTTAAGTCCATCAAACTTAGGGGTGTCTTAATACCATCGGCCATGTTTACTATGTGGAAATGAATGAAATGATTAGCAATATGAGGATCTCTCTAAGGTTGTTAAGCCAAATCCTAGAGTCCAAGCTCTGATACCAATTGAAATACACCTAGAGGGGGGGTGAATAGGTGTAATTGCTAATCTAATGATCTTTTTAAACTTGTGAAATGAGTGATGCAACAATCTCTCAAAAACACGACTAAGAGCCGAATACCCCTTGCGAGGTTCTGAACTCCTTCCTCCCAATTCCCCTTAAATGGGTTAGAGGTGCGCAATGCAACCGTGTTGTATTGAGGTGTGATTGATCAATGCCAAGTATGATGATGAAAATGAAAAACTCACAATGTAACACAACAAGTATATCAACACAAGATTCCACAAGTAAAATAGCAAGTAAAGTAAACAAATAAGGATTGCACAAATAAAAGTTAGTTCTCAAGCAATAAATTGGAAGTGATATAAAGCAAGAAAGTAAGCAAGAAGAACGCCAAGGCAATCGCAAACAAGATGATTTGTTTCGAGGTTCGAGCCCGTTGCTCTAGTCCCCGCCTTCACCTCCGTGAAGGGTTTCCACTATCCCCTTAGGATCCCGTACAAGTTAGGCCTCCAAAGACCTCAAGCCCGTAGCTTCACCTTACAAAGAAACTCCACCAAGGAGCTTGTCTCCACAAGAACAAGAATTACAAATAGTGATCTTTAACTAGACCACAACACTCTTTTACAAACACTCTCACTCTTTTACAACTTCACCTATAGAAAGAATATGAATTTTTGGCTCTATGAAGTGTGGTGAGAAAAGCTTCAGTTGTAGAGTGATATTAGAGATCAAACAACAACTGAAAAACCAATTTTGAAAGAATGGAAATGAAGGCTTTAAACTATTTTTCTCTTTCTCTTGAAAACTATGAAAACTTGTATTTTTCTTGGTAAATAACTAAGGCCTATTCCCCACTATTTATAGGGAGAGAATAGGTTAAAACTCTGATTTTTCCAGCTAATTTGATCAGAAAAAGAGTCCCAACAACTCCTAAAAACTCTGTAAAAGAGAAAACTAAAAACAGTTTTTCAGAAATTCCAAAAGAAGAAAGAGCCGTTATGGCTGATGCAGGCCTACCGGTCGACTGCCGGTCGACCGGGTCCCTGCTGGCAAAAGAGCCGTTGGAGCTTCGGTCGACTGCCAGTCGACCGATCCAACAAAGGAAACACAGTTTCCTTCTATCGGTCGACCGACCCAGTCGACCGAAAAGATACAGAGAGCAAAACATCTCTTTTCCGGTCGACCGGTATGTAGGTCGGTCGACCGACAGACATGCACAGCCTGTGCATGTCTGGACACAGCAGCCGGTCGACTGCCGGTCGACCGGTCTGCCTGAAATAGATATTTTTGGGCAGATTTTTGAGATAGAAAATTTTGTAAAATTCTTTAAAAAATCTGAAGTTAAGTGTTATGCAAAAAATAGTTTATATCATGTTTTAAACAAGTTTTTGAAGATATAAAGCTTTGAGTCCATGTATGTATAAACTAAGGCATAAACTTAGAAATAAACATTTTCAAAAGCAAAGGAAACATACAAAACAAGTGTGTGTGCAAATCCTAGAGCCAAATTTCACATATTCTATCTTTAACAAAAACTACACTTACAAACTTCTAGGTCTTCAAGACTTCAAGATGGGCTATCTTCACTTGATCTTCAATATTGTTCTTTGAGCCCAATTTGACTTGTCTTGAGTCCAATGTACCTTCCTTTAGGGAAGAATTCATCTCTTTAATATATAATCCTGAAACACACTTAAACAACAATTTATATTAGTACAAATAACTAATATGTTTTGTAATCATCAAAATACACTAAACATGGGTTGATTGTAACCTTGGGCCAACAATAATGCTACTCGGGTATAGTTGATTGAACTTTTGCAGGAAACAGGTAAAAGAAAGATAAAAGAGAAATCCGGTTACTTTCAGCAATAAAACCACGCAATTTGTAAAAGATTGAGGGTTGCTTTCCAAATATGTTGCGGTATTTTAAAACGTGGAGACAGAAATCTCCCCACCAAGTTTTTGGCGCCGTTGCTGGGGAGGGAACGATATACATTATTTTCTAACTAGATTCTTCTCTATTTGTGTGAAAATTATAAAAAAAATATTCCCCATGGCTTATCTAAATTCATTTGGTTACAATTCATTTGATAGGTCAAAATCACCTTTCCAACAACCATCTTCATATACGCCTTTTTCCAAACCTATAGAAGAACAATCTGATTGGGAAAAGAAGATAAAAATCTTAGAAGATTTCGAGCGACGAATTCATATTTTGGAAGACTCACGATCCATTCAAAGGTCTCAAACCCTAAATCCATACATGATTCACAACCAAAATGATTACATCCATTATCTCGATAGGTTAGAAGCACAACCGGATCATTTGGAAAATATTGAAATTGATTGCACAAAACAGAGTACAGAGAATATGAAAAGTATATGTGATTGGTTTAAACTCTGAATCTTTGCAATTTAACCGCTATAGCAAGAGCTAAATGGGTCGAACCTCAGGGAGAGATGCGATGGAAGCTTTTTGGTAATATTGTCTTCTTTTTATCTTCTCTGTTTAAAGAACGTGAAAAGAGGGGATGGATTGTATGTGGATAAAGAAACAAACTAAAAGAAAGGTTCACAGCTTACTAATAATCAACCACCATCCACCATACATGCTAATGCTAGATAGATAATTACTTCACTTTAAATCTTAAACATGATATTCTACCTCAAAATCAAGTAAGATACATAGGAGGAAAACTAGGATACGGGTTGAAATAGCACTAACCAAGATGTAACATTACAATATCAAGATTGTCAGTCAAGTATAAAGTAAGAAAGATCATTAGAAAATACAAGCAAATCTTTAACCCTAACACTTATTAAAGTTGAACATTAAAATATCAAGATATTTATCAAGTATAGATTAAGAAGAAAAATAAAAAAGTATTTAAACAAGTTGCTTATCCTAATGAGTCTTCAAGAATAAAGATTGGAGTAGGCATGTATATGATCTAATCTGGTTATCTACTAGACATTAGATGTGATGGTGGTGACGTCTTAGCAAGCCATGAGAAAAATCTAGCTACTCATAAAGAAAGTAAGAAATAAAAAATAAGAAAAAGCAAAAATAAAGTAAATAACAAAAGAGATATGAAAAGAAAGAAAGCACCTTGTATTGATCTGTCACCTCGAATTACAATGGCTTCTCCTTCTCACAAATAGAACTAAAATACAAAAGAAATTTGGAGAAGAGACTAAAAAAAAATCCTAAGTTATGATCTCTGATGTGGAGATGATTCATAATGAGAGATTTTAGCTCTTTAAATAGGCCTCAAAGCTAATCACACTAGAATACAAATTAGAAGGTTTCCTAATTCAATAAGGAATTCAGTTCTGCAGTAAGTTGACGTGTTGTTTGCTGAATATGACTCATCAGACGGCTGAATTTGACAGAGTGATAAACATAAGAATTATAGTCCTTCAAGTCTTCTTTTTGTAGCATCTTGAATCATTGGATTTGAATATCTATAGCAAAAGTTATGATCTGAATACTAAACGGTGTACAGCCAGAATCCGAGCCTGAATTGATTTTGAACTCCATTTAATTTGAATTATCCTCCTTTTCCCTTTTAGGATTAGCGTTATCCCCTTCATCTTCTAAGACTTTATCTTCTGAATTTAAACTTGAATAGGAGATGAAGATTAATTCTTTCCTTCTTTGAATTCAATTTAATCCAACTTTGAATAGGATTAGGGATAAAATGAAGCTTCTTGTATCTTTATCCTCTCATTTAAGTAACTACACACCATAATCAAAAAAAGGGTTAATAGCATTAATTAATAAAGGAATGATCAAGGATATATGTGTAAAAGTGATGATAAAAATGCAATTTTGGAGTACAATCACACCCCCACACTTATCTTTTGATCGTCCTCGAGCAAAACCAAATGTTAGAAACTAATTTAATCTAACCTAACTCACTTTCGTAGGAATCACGATTACACTTAGCACGTGCAACAAGCCGTTAAACCTCTAGGCGACCCTAGAGGACGAGTGTTGTCTCGTGAGGGTTTTCAGTGAATTACACCCACAAAATTCATAAAGAAAAAAACAAAATGTTAGTATTTTTGAAATTCAATTTTGAAAGAGAACAATATTTGAAGTATCTTTGAGTAAATTAAGTAATTTATAAGTCTTAGGATCACCAAATTATTCATTCCTATACTTAGTCTCGATGCAAATATTTATCATCAATTTAGATTAGGATTAAAACTGAATTTCTCACTTAGTCTTTTATTTTACCCCAAGTCATATGCACCTTTGTGAAAGCGAATTTTTTACTTGGGATTCTTAAACTTCAACTCTTATACCTTGTATATAAATTTTTTTTTTTTTTTTGGAGAAGTTCGAAGTATTACCACTTCGTTGCCCTTTAAGCACTTCTTTTCTTTTATCTTTTTTTTCTTTTAAATATGTATAACTCATCTAATTTTCTTTTGTGTAAGTAATAAGGCTTCTTGAGGCCCTAATACCTAATTAATTGATTATTAGATGAGTTAATACATATAATATATTTATATATATATTTCATCAAACTTACTTAATTACCTTTCGCGTAAGTACCAAGGTTTTCTTAGGCCAAATTACCTAGCTAATCAATAATTAGATTTGTTTATTTTATATATATATATTTTTCTAAGACACAAGAGTCTTTGTTTTGAATCCCAAGTGTGTAAGTGTATAAAGCATGCATATTTCATCAAGGTAAAGATATTAAGACTAAATTACTTTTTCAATTTTTCCTCCTAAAACTAAAAATCAAACAAATAATATTTATTTTGACCAAGTGTTAAGAAATCCTAATTATGATTTTCCTATTCCTTAAAATTAACTTAATTGCTTACAAAAATAAATCAAAATATTATTTTCTTTTTCAAAAAGTTTTTTTTTAAAGAAAATTGTTAGTATCTACCTATGTTAGTATGTTAGTAAAAAAAATTTTTAGTATCTACCTATGTTAGTATGTTAGTAAACCCTCCTTCACACTTATCTCATGCATTGTCCTCAATGTATGAATGAATGCATGTATGCATGAAAAAGAAGAAAGGGAAGGCAAAATGCGACATTAAGGTGGTGGTTCCGGTGGTAGCCGGATTGGGCCAAGCATTGCTACCCAATTTAAATATTGTGGATCATCAAGAAACCCACCTTTTGTTACCTCTTTCTCATGGTCATCATTGTTTACACCTTGGTCCAACAATAGAATTTGACTTGATGAAGGAATTGATTTGAGCTTAAAAATGATAGGATTGGGAACTAATACCGGCTCAGGAAAATTAAATTTAGCTTCGAGAGTCGGGTTTGGTTCAAAAGTGGTCTCCAAATCAAAGAATTTAAGCTCGTATTTATGATCCATTAAACGAACGTGACTATCCAAAATAGGTGATCCAATTTCATAATATTCGGGTACTGGAATTAATGTTGGCTCGGAAATTGGCTCTAACTTGGGTAAAGACACTGGAGTCAACATAGATTCAAAGTTTGAAATTAAATCACAGAGTTGAGGATCGGGTTCGTATTCACAATCAAGTTCAATCTCATTGAAGTTAAAACTTACCAATTTGTTCAAGGGTTGGGATTGATCAAGTTCACGTTGGTGCGATGAAATTGAATCTTGATCAAGGTCTTCAAGACACCATGATTCGTTGGTCTCGTCAATAGGGCTGGGTGAATCAGAGATGGTCAAAAAGGTGTTAGGTAGAGTTTCCTCAGTTCTAACATTTTCAATATTTTCCAAATGATCTAGTTGTGCTTCTAACCTATCGAGATAATGGATGTAATCATTTTGGTTTTGAATCATGTATGGATTTAGGGTTTGAGACCTTTGAATGGATCGTGAGTCTTCCAAAATATGAATTCGTCGCTCGAAATCTTCTAAGATTTTTATCTTCTTTTCCCAATCAGATTGTTCTTCTATAGGTTTGGAAAAAGGCGTATTTGAAGATGGTTGTTGGAAAGGTGATTTTGACCTATCAAATGAATTGTAACCAAATGAATTTAGATAAGCCATGGGGAATATTTTTTTATAATTTTCACACAAACAGAGAAGAATTTAGTTAGAAAACAATGTATATCGTTCCCTCCCCGGCAACGGCGCCAAAAACTTGATGGAGAGATTCTGTCTCCTCGTTTTAAATAACCGCAAGTGCACGGTCGTTCGATGTAGCACTTGAGGGTCGGTCCACAGGGACAGGTGGTTCTTTTTGTTTCAACACTTTTAGGCGAATTGAGTAAAAAGTTTTGGGATGTTTTGTTCTGAACTATGTGTTAATCTAAGGTAAAGTCAAGTACTTAGGATTGAATCCCCTAAACTAGAATCAAGTGGTCAATCTCGGTCTCCACACTGGTATGTTGTTACCCACCAAAACTCTACTTCTAATAGGCAAAATAAGTCTGAACACTAAATCTAAGCACAGGGTATTATCTGCATCACATGGTCCATCAAAGGTAAATAAAATGACTAAATAAATTAAAAGTAGAAAAAGCAGTAAAACCCTAAGCATGAACCATTGACTATTGATACATACCTTGTCAAATATTTAGTTATTCTAGAGATTAATCTCCTAAAACTTGTCGGTTAATTGGTGTGCAAATAACCCTATATAGGAGATCCAACGGATGGCCACAAGATATTCTAGCCTAAGTTCATCTCCCCCAAGTATTCGCGGGAATTTAACTATGTTTGATACAGCTAACAATGAACTAAACTAATTAATACAATTAAATCAGTTTAAAATTATCTAAATTTTATTAAATAATTAATTATAAATATTAATTAATTAAACTAATCAAATTAAACTAATTAAAAAAAATAAAATAAAATAAATCCTTACCTTGCAAGGGCGCCCAAACTGGGGCGCCCTACCTCTTCAGAATGGGGCGCCTGGCTGGCGCCCCTTTTGCTTTTCAAATGGAGGACGCAACAGAGAGACTGCGCCCTCTGTTTGTACAGAGGCGCCTGTAGATTTTCTTTTTCTTTTTTTTTTCTTTCTTATTTTTATCTAAATTGCAGGATTAAAATAAAACTAAAAGAGAGAGAAATTTCATGAAAAAAAAATAAAATGTTGTAAATAAAATTCTTTACCTCTAAAAATTGAGATTGCAATTAGAAGAGACTTCCATGAAATGAAAATAACTTTTGAAGAAATTGCAGAAATTTGAGAAAGTGGCCAAAATCCAAGGCCCCCAAAGCCCTAGCCTTTACATGGATATTTATAGCCTAGGATTTGGCTATTTTACATGAGAGTCTACCACAAATACAACTTTACACAGAGAAGAGAATAACAATTTACAAATTAGAATTTCAGCCATAATTTGCATTTAAGCCCTGAACTTTTGTGAAACTGCTTCTCTGCTCCTACTGGATTCCAACTTCTTTGATTTAGTTGTAACTTTCTTACATGTGATCTTCAATAACCGTAGAGGAGTCCTGGCAATATCAAGTCTTCCATTAATGCTCTTTTTTTTTGGCTTGGCCACTCTTCTAAAATGCTAAATTGCAGTCTTTTCTCCTTTTGGTAAATCTGTACTGCAAAATCACTAAAAATACTCGAATAGCATTATTTATATACAAAGATATAGATAAATGAGAGTAATAAAATAGTATAAATTTGTGTCAATCAGCTTGTAATCTTCTCAGCGTGAGGTGTAAGTAATTCTTATTGTACTCTCCCAAAGTTTTAAAAATAAAGTTTCTCCTCCCTTCTCCCATGGACGTATACACGATCTGTTTGATTGGTGAAACTACGTTATATTATTTATTGGCTTTCTATCTACTTTACAATATCTTCTTCTCTTCTCCAGGTTGCCTTAATAGCTTCTGTGGTTTGTTTCCGTTGCACCGCCCTAGTCGTCCCGATCATGGGGGTGTCCTCCCCCGAATTCACAATAATTGGTATCAGAGCATACAGATTATTTACCAACACTTTTATACTTTTTTGTTTTGATATTGTTAGTTGATCGTACATATATTTTGTATTCTTTCATTACACTCCTACATTTATCGTCTAATAAATCTGTTAATTTCCTTCTCTTAAATATCTATTTTGCAGAAGATAATAATGAAGAGAAAGAGGATTAAACCAAATAAATACCAGTTAAAATTAGATTTAACTGGATCTATTTGCTTAGCTGAGGATGATCCCAGATCTAGTTAGAACAAATCAAGGATTGGGGCAAATGTTCAGCTGAAGATCAGAGCAAATCAGAAAGATAACACCAAATGAAAACCGGTAAAATTCAGATTTGTATAAATCCATTTTGGTTAGCTAAAGATCAACCGAGGATAATATCAAATACAGAGAGATAAATGGATAGAGAGAAGATCAACGGATGAGATGAAGCAAGTTTGACTTAGATTCTGACTTGATACATTTTAGTATTTGAATCATAACTTTCGCTAACAAATCTCAAATCTGATGATTCAAGATGATCCAGAATGCAGACTTATAGGGCTACAACACTTATGTTGATCACTATTTCTAATTCTGTCATTTGATAAGTGATATTCAGCAATCAACACGCCAACAAACTGCAGATCAGAACTGAATATCCACATCAAATCAAGTTTAGAGATAAGGGAAGAATTCAAATTCAGAAATAGCCAGCTTTTCCTATCTTCATACTCCTCTAACCTCTGCATTTCTTCTATAAATACCTGCAATCTCAAAGGCAAAGGGAGGACTAAGTAGAGAGTAAAACTTAGGCTAATTTGTAGTTTGTAACTTAGGTTTTATTTTCTTTCATGTAATTTTTGTTTTATTTATGTAACTGAGAGGAGAGGATACTTTCATGGAGGAATGAGAGTAAGCTTGTACTGAAGGTGACACCAGTGTAAGTGATCTTTTCTTTCATTGTTATTTGAATCGAATCGAGATTTCTTTTTCTTTTCTATTCTTGTTTTTGTTCGCTTTCCTCTTTTGTGTTTGTGGATCCAAATGAAACCGATAGTCTCGAAGTTGCCTTCTCCTTGCAAGTGCCGTTGATGGCTTATGAAGATGGACATCCATTTCTATGATAGTATAGCTCGCCCCTTCATTTCATAGTGTAAATCGGGAATGGGGAAGATCTCATATGACATGCTTCGCTCGCCTTCAAAGAAAGGTACATTTTTGATACAGGTGAAAGGTAAACAGGCGCTGAAGAGATAAGTATGTTTTTTAGGTTTTAGTTTTTCTTTCTTTTCTTGTAACTTTTAGTGTAGATTACCAATACCATAATCACCCAAATCTCTTTCACTCTTTCATTTTCTTTGTACATTTCACTTCTATTTTCTCCATCTCCTTATTCTATCACTTTCTTCCTAACTTGATTTTAAATCCATTCTTCATTTTCCTTTTAAAGAACTAAAAGAAGAATTTTTAACCATTAATTGTAGCATAAAAGAGAACTTGCTAAACAAGCTTTCATCGCTAGTCCCTATTTGTGGATCACGACCCGCATAGCCACTTGCTATTGCGGTAGAATTGAGCACCTTGCACTACTGTTTTAAAAGTTCTGAAATTCTGTATTTGTATGCAGGTTCTAACTCAATCATTAGTTTACTCTACAATAGTTTTCTTTTGCAAGTATTACATATTTCCCGTTCCGCAAATGTCGATCACGATCTTGGACGTGCACAACAGTTGTTGTCGTAAACCGGTTGTTGGTCTCAACAATTGGTATCACAGTTGTCATGTCACACAACAATCGGTATCAGAGTATATCAATTTCGCAACAGAAACTGCTTGCTTCTATAAAGTTTGGGACAATCAATTGCTTGCGGGTTTCTGATGCTACATGGACATAATTTGGGTTTCTGATGCTATATGTTATATTTGTCAATTTGCTTTGATTTTGTCGGATCATAGTTGTTGATGACATAAAACTATACGGCAAGAACGTGGTCCTTCTGAAGAAGCAAGATGGTGGATACTTTGGCTAACCAGAACAAAAGCTTTTGCGGCACCATTTCTGAACTTAAAAAGATTTGCTTATGCTTGTGACTTCAGGGTAATAAACAGTTGTTCTTTCTGCACAGTTTGTATGATTCATTTCATATTGTTTACCATCACTTGGCAGCTCTCTTTTGTGGAATTGCATTGGAATCAGTCAAATGATCTTCTGTTATTGGTAGAAAATGAGAGAGAGAAGTCAGTGTGACTGCAGCTATTGAGATTGCTACCTCTTCTCCAGCCTCGAAGGAAGAGAGAAGTCAACGCTGCAGTCGAGTCGACTGACGACAAACTAGCGCGTGTAATTCACGAGGAGAAGCCATTGAGCCCTGGCTCGCTGTAAAAAGTTTGGGTTGAGAAATGAGAGGGTCTCAAGTTCAAAACCGAACTATTGACTTTAGTTATAAAAAAGGAAAAAGAAAAAAAAACTTTTACGTGGAGAAGTTACCAGTTGAAGATTAAAAATTTAATCCGAAATATTTGTATCTCGAGAGTATTTCAAGAACTTCTGACAGAAAACTCTAAAATCCAGTAATTCAATCTAGCATTTTTAAGTTTTTCTAAATGTTGATCCTCACTTCATTCAATCACAGAGATTATGAAATATTAAAACTTTTAGTGGATGAAATTGAACAGAATTAGTATCACATTTAACTTGCAACAAGAAAAAAAAAACACAGGTTCACGAAACATTCAACTCTTATTTAAAAGAGTATCAGCGATCTAATTTAAATTAAATGATTAAGAGCCTAATATAACATTATGAGAAATAAATATTAATATAAATAATTTCTAAGATTAATTGACATAAACAGGACTAATCTAAGTGACTAACATGAAATGAATAAATATAATTATTTAAAAGTGCAGAGTTTTAGTTTTGATTGAAGTCATGTTCGCTTTAGGTTCTATTTGTTTCCGAATTGGGAGCGTAAAATAATTATTTACACTAATCTTAACTTGGGTTACAAGTTTCCTATATAAAGAACTCCATACAGAAAAAGAATCAAGAAAACAGAGATCAACTCTTCAACTGTGATCTCTGCACACACACTCTCTCTCTCTAACTCTTGATCGCCATTGAAATTTCTGAAGAGCGCGGTCACCATCTTCAACTGTCTTCCTCAGTCTTTGGCGGTACGTTTGTAAATAATATGTATATTTATCTTAAATCGATGAATGCACAGATTATATATTTTCCTATCTTTTTACTGGATTTTTTTTTTTTTAAGGGGAAGGATTGAGTTATTTGTACTGCAATTTAGAGGAACTGAAGGGTTTACTTTTGTTAATTTGTCTGTTATTGCTGCCAAAAAACATTGTTGAGGGAACCAGTGTCGAAGATATATTGACAGTATTTTGCTAGTTTCTGCAAAATTTCTGTAATATTTTACAAGATTGAAAATGTTTGGTACAAAATCTTTATGATTTAGGGTTAAATCAGATACTATTGCATGAACAAATTCATGAAAGAGAGCACACTTCTATTGGGCTAGAGATTACATAAAAAGTTCTGAACTTTTTCTTTTTTGAAGAAATTCTCCCAGAAAATTCTGAGCACAAAAACAGGGGCTTAATTTGTTAACCAAAAAGAAAAGGTAAAAGAAGAGAGAAAGGATCTAGGGTTTTTTCTATGCTAGTTAGTTCCATTAGCTTTGTTTTCATCTCAATCCCTTAAAACTCTTAAATATTTTGAACTAACTAGGGGGTTATCTGCTTTAGGTTTCCTACTATGTTCAAGTCCTGCTCGTTTTTCGCTTTCTTAGTCTCCAAATTGAGAACTTAATACAACTAATATACATACATAAACAAATTCAAGACTGACTTTCTCTCAATTAGGAAACATAAACCTGAGTTCTGATTTCTTGCTTTAATTTACCTGCAGCTATCATCAGTTGACAAACATTGATCTTCTTGCTGCATTTTGATCAGCATTTTGAGCAGGGGCCAATGTGCAAAACCAAGCCAAATGTGATGCCTATGAAGAAAAGAAAACTAAAATCAGAAGCAGAAGACAACGAGAGAGCACTCTGTAAGAAAGCGAAAACAGCGAATTTTTCATGCACCAAGAAGAGGACCAAGAGAAAGATGCCAGCAAACCATAACAGAATAACTGAAGAAACTGCGCAGGCGATGAACCCTCAGGCAGTCCAGAACGAGCCAATGCCTGCAAGCCGCGGAACAAAAGAGGAAAGGACACAGAAAAAGCTGAGAGTCCACCCTTGGTTATCATGGGACGACACACGATTGTGCAGCAAGGACGACGTACTGGAGCACACACCAGAGCTCGGTGGGAAAGAGCTGCACGCGCTTGAAAAGCATCTTGATAACTTACTGAAGATGATAGTCCGGCGAACTGATGAAGATTCTGTAGCTTCGGCTGATGATCAACAGAGGAAGCCCAAAAGGAAGAGCAATATTCTACTGTATTAGCCCTGCTAGTGAATTCTGTAGACATAAAGAATAAATACCAAAAGCTGTAGGCTTTTCCTCAAATTAGACAACAGTTGTATTTATGATCACAGATGAACCACAAGAGATAAAACACAAACATTTTGAACTCAAATGTACATGATTAAACTACACCCTCAAAAAATCACTCAGCCTACATCCTTTATTCGGATCAAATGCTAGGAGAACTCCATTTTTTTTTTTTTAACAGAGAGTACATGAATTGATGAACCTACAAATGTTGAAGGCCCATAAATTAAAATCAGACATGACCATGCAAAGCCCCCTTGAGCAGATGCAAGCCCTCCAAAGAAATGCTTCTTCGAACTCGGGATCTGGGAATCTTGATGCGAGGCGGTGGATCAGGCGAGAAGCACACGACCACCACGGTCAGGTTATCACACGTGTTTCTCTTGAGGGCCTCTCGAACAAGCTCCTTCGAGCACCTTTCAGGGTCATTGTGAGCCATGAGCTCTTTCCTCACAATCGTCACCGCGCACTGGCTGCTCATCACATCCCAGAGGCCATCACAGCCCATGATCAAGAAGTCATCTTCCTCGGTGAGTATTGTCTCCTGTAGTTCAGGCTCAGCGCTCAAGGGGCACTGAGAACCTTTCGGGCCCTTCATGTGCCAATCACCAAGGGCCCGGGCTACAGAAAGCTGGCCGTTCAGATATCCGTCGTAGATAATGCCACCTAGCTTCTCAATTCGTAGCCTTTCAGTGTTGCAATTCGGTTTGTGGTCTCTGGAAAGTTCAACTGCTCGACCGCGCTTCCCCAACACAGCTCGGCAGTCACCTGCATTGGCAATGAGCATAGTCCTGAAGAGTGCAGGAAGAGGAGTGTTACAACAAGTCATTGCAAATCATAGTTGAGAAGTAAAAGTAGAAAAAAAATGCCAAATATGAATGAGGATTAGTAAGAAATCCAATAATTTTAGTATTGAGTTATGACCCAAATCATCTATCCTTATTATCAAATGCAATTGATTACTTTCTAATTCTACTAACTATTCATGTAGGTTACCCTGACAGTAACTGAAATTTCAACAAGTTGACAAGGGTGTGTAGATGGCAGATTATTTGTGAACGTCTTAGAGGAAATAGGAGAGTAAGTTCAGAGAAGATAAAGCTTTCCTGTTTATTTATTGTCAAATGTCAATTGGTTACTTTCTAATTCTATTAATCATTGACTTAGATTACTCTAACGATAATTGAAAGTTAAGAAAATTGACATAAATACGAAACAAAGGGTGTGTGGATGGCAGATTATTTCTGAACATCTTAAAGGATATAGGAGAGTAAAATCGGAGAAGATACAATTTTCCTACTTATTTATTGTATCTAACTGTTCAGTTGCTCTTATTCCTATCAAAGAAAACAATATGCAGATAGTTAACACTGAGACTCTTTCTGAACTATGAAACTAAAATAAGCTCTATGTTAGATCTTACCCCGTTAAGCATGGTCATTGAAAAAGGCAGTAAACAACCGATAGCGAGGCATTTGCTGTAAATGCCTCAAATCTATCCTAATCACATCTCAAATTTAATAAACATAATACTTCCAAAAATGTATCTCTTGAAATGCCTGAAATGCATTTCCCTCAGAAATATAGCTTTCAGACAATCCATAATCCAAAGCATAACAAAAAAGATACAGCTCAGAGATGTGATAACAAATCTAACCTTCCAAAAATAAGGGCAGTGAGTGCTGTAGTTCCCGAAGAATGGTCGAGCGAGCGAGAGTCAGCGAGTGCATGATCTGCTCTTGCAAATGCATTTCTTATGGCCTTCTCCACACTAGAAGGGAAATGGGAATCATCAAGTATAAACTTGAGAAGATTCTTCTGAACAAAAGTTGCCGCATCTGTACCACCATGGCCATCAAATACCTGTCCATATGAAGTAATGCGCCTTAGCGAATGTTCAAAATTGTAGCCACAAACTAAATTTACAGTCATTTCTGGATTTTAAACATCATTAATGTTGAAAACTATATTATCAATAATTTGCATCAGATAAGCTAAATTTTTCTATGAATTTTAAGTTATATCCAGTACATAATATAGCATATCTCTAACACTAATACAAGCCATACTAAAAATGTGATGATATCAATCTCTAAAATGAGAGAAGCATGCCTCATTAACGAATGCACCAAGAAATAATTGTTTCATTAACACGATGATGACAACCAATATTACAATGAGATGATTGTCAAAATCTAAAAAGAGCACCATACCTCACAGTAATTGTTTCAACAGAAAGGTATACTAAGTATGGATTCTAACCAAATTACTTATGGAATTCATCAAACTGTGTAACAAGTAACAACATTACAAACCATAAGACCATAAAGAAGAAATCTCAATGATAGATAACTAACCCCATAAAAAGCCCCTGGTGATGGGAAACCTAATGGGGCGCCGAGGTAATGGACAAGATTATCAATGCAAACGTGTTCATCTTCCATGCAGGATTTAGGCCCGATTTCAGAACAGCTTCCGGACCGGAAGACAGGCAAAAACCCGGACTTCCCATCTAATGGAGATGTCAAATCCGGGGATCCAAGATCCAATTCCTACAGAACAAATAGGCTTGCAATGAACCAAAAGTGCATACAACACGAATTCGCATTACACTAAATAAATATGAACAAGAACATACGAATTCAGGGAAACGGGCTGAGCTGGCGCAATGCGCACTGACCGAGAGATGGCGAGGGGGCTTCCCAAGTTTCATCTGTTTCATGTCCTCCGGGACTCCAGACCTTCGCCGTCCAAAGGAGACCCATCTTGGTTGGCTGCATACCTGCTCTCTAACATTGCAAAATGAGGCGAGCAATTAACCACTGCCGGCATCTTCCTTTCTCAAATCAATAACAACCACCACCCAAACAATCTACTTTTTATTCCCAATTGACACAAAAATCAAATGTTCGACATAGCACTCAAATCAAATTTTCACAAAAGTATGACATTTGGATTCCAAATTGAAAACCCACATAAATGCTTCCAACAAATCCCCAGAACCCACCAATGCATCAAGATTCTACATTAACATTCAAGAAATCTGACTAAAAAATCAAACTTTAGGCATAAACCTACACAACAACCGCTTCTGAATGCAAACTCTACAAGATCTAACGAAAACCCTAGAACAAATCACAATTCACACACCGTACAATCTCATGCAGAAAAATTAAATTGATTGCCAAAATAAAAACAAAAAAGAAAAAGAAAACTCGCAGATTTAAAGGAATCATAGAGACTGGCATTTTACCTCTTTTAATTTATAATTTTCTTTCCGTTTTTTTGTTGAGTTTAATCTGAGAGGATGGAAAAATACCCAAGAGGATCGGAAGAAAGAAAAACCACAGCTTTGGAGAGAGAACGAGGCCTTTATATGGAACCTTGTGGTGACCGGTGAGGGCCAGTCAACCGGTTGCCATACCCGCCTAATTCCTCGGAGCTGCGGGGACGCAGTTGATGACGTGTCGAGTTGGGAGTGGGCAGTTGGCGGTTGACTTCGGATGAGGATCGTGTTTTGAGCGCTGGTGCGGCTGGAGAATCTCGACCGTTGGATCATGAGTTCGGTAGTTCGTGACGGTTGTGATCCTTTTTGATTTTGTGGCGTCAGGGCGTTAAAATTGACGGAGAGAGGTGATTGGATCGAACGGAATTCGTGGGTGAGAGCTGACTCGGATGATAATCAATTTTTTATTTTTTAATGAGTATTGTATTTCTTAAAAATAGTGTGTCACGTTAAAAAAAAATATTTAATAGGAATTAATAGTGAAATATAATTATACACTTTTGCTGATTGGTTTTATTAGATAATCATAGTTTTTAGTATAAATATTGTATTAGTTTGTAAAGAAAAAAAGTAGTGATTTTATCTTTGACATATGGTAGTAAGAAAATTAATGTTATGTTTATGCATAATTTAAGCATGAGATAACATATATAAAAGATAAAATAATATTATAAATTGATCGTTATCATGAGCTATCCAAAAAGAAATAAGATACAGGAGAGATGATTGATGAACTATAGGTACGAGACTTTCATAATATTGATGTTCTATGGGTCAATAAATATTTACATGTTTATTTTGGACAGTTAAAATTTCATATGTTAAGTTGCATCTTTTTTAGTTATAGGTACAATTTATTAACTTGTACTTATTTATCTTAATAGTATAAATAATGTGTTAATATTTTCAATAATTTTTAAAAAACTAGGAAGATTTTTCTTGAAGTTTAATTAAGCATAAAAGTGAGATTAATTTTCTACATTTAACTATGGGTTTCTCTCCTAGAGAAAACCTTTATTTATTTTTAATGAGAATTTTAGCTCTTTCTATAATTTTAATTTTTTATATAATTATTTGAATGTTTTATATGATATATTTGTATTACTTGCATCTTAATTGATGAGTAGGATGTTCAAATAAAAGTAAAAAATACATATATAGATGAGTTTTTTTTTTTTTTTTTTTTTTTTTGGGGGGGGGGGGGGGGGGGGGGGGGGGGGGGGGGGGGGGGGGGGGGAGAGAGGATACCGTCGAGAGAGATGAGAAAGAGATCACAATAAAATTTAAAAAATTCAAACCTGTGAAGATTATTGAGACTCAGAGAATAAATTGTGAAGCTAAGAAAATAAAAAATTACTAAGATAATCTTGCCTAATTATATTATAATTAAAGTTTTCAAATTAAATAACTTATTTTCCATATAAAGTCAAAACTGACAGATATAATTTTTCTAGAATATTCTAACTTGTGCATTTTATAGTAGTATAATATAAATTCTTATTAAATTAGAGGATCAGATTAACTTTCCTTAAAATTATAGTAAATTGAGAATCTGAGTTTTTATATAGAATAAAAAAAATTCTTCTTCTTTCTCCCTGACATTTCTTAGTTACATAAATAATTTTAACAAAACATTTGAGGAAAATTTTCCACTGCAGAAAATGAGAATAAATTGTTTTGTTGCTCATACAATTTTAAAAACCTTTCCTCATCCTCTCAAGGGAACTAGTTAAGTATTCTATGTTTCCTAACATCTTTCCAGCTAATTTTCTGAACGTTTACATGCAACCAACATATATCAAAATCAAATTGGAGACTGCAACAGAGGCATTTTTGGATTGCATTTCAGTTTCAAATCAGAATTGTTAGGTGTTTTTAGCCTGTCATGCTGAGAAAATAGAAGTAACATGTTAACAAGATAACAATGCAGAGCCAGTGAATAGATCAAATATTGTTTTTGTAAATGAAATAAACTCCAGAAGTAACTGACATAATAAGATCTGACCTAATAACTGTTGCTTGAAGAACTGTACTTGACCGTAAATGAAAAGAAGAGGGCGAGAAGTTAACTCAGTCAAATGTCTGGCCAGGTCACATTAAAAAGTTTGACATATCATTTATGTGTTAAAAGTTTCGTAGTAACATACATAATTTACATATTTACACTCACCAAATAAGTGGTGAAAGTTGTACATTCTTGAAACAAAATCTTAAATCAGAATATAAATTGACATTGAGATATTTTTACATAACAATTAGACAGAACTTCTCTTGAAATATTTGCTGAAGCCGTCCTCGCCACTGCAGTATGTGCGAACTACTTTGTAGACTTCGATCAGGAGTTTTGGAAATCGACTTGAGAAATACCTGTCAAATCCTTCTGGTACCGGTCCCAGAATTACCTGTCAGGGTAGCAGAGAGAACTTGAGAGTTTGA
>JAVJIF010026409.1:0-46634 GCA_038442645.1 Agave tequilana
TATATATATATATATATATATATATATATATATATATATATATAAGGCATAAGAATTAGAGTTAAAGAACCCTTAGTTAAAATTTCACGGTCACGAACGTGCATATGACTTAGGGTAAAGTAATAGACTAGATGAGAAATACAATTTGACTTCTTACTTTGATTGATAACAAATATTTGAATAGAGACTATGTTTAGGAAAGAAAATTTTGATTTTCCCTATAACTTATAGATTACTTAAATCTTATAATAATATTTCAAATATTTTTCTCTTTCAAAATGCTTTTCGAAAATACTAACTCTTTGTTTCTCTTTCTTTATGGATTTTGTTGGTGCAATCCACTGAAAACCCTCCAAAAGACAAAACTCATCCTCTAGGGGGAACCTAGAGTTTAACGGCTTGTTACACATGCTCAGTTCAATCGCGTGACCTGTGAAAGTGGTCTAATAATCTTTGATTTAATTTTGTTGTTTGCTCGAGGACGAGCAAATGATAGGTGTGGGGGTGTGATTGCACACATTTATTGCATTATTTTTTATTACATTTTCACATTTATCATATAATAAATATGCTAAATTCTTTGTCTTAAATGTCTATTTTGCAGAAGATAATCATGGGGAAAAGAGGATAAAATCAAATCAATATCAGTTAAATTCAGATTTAACTAGATCTGTTTGGTTAAAGGAGGATGATCCTAAATCCAATTGGTTAAATCAGTTCTTAGTGAATCAAGTGGTTAAATCTAAAGATTAACTGAGGATAACGTCAAATACAGAGTCCAAATCCAAATGAATAAATGGATAGAGAGAAGGTCAACGAATGAGATGAAGCAAATTTGACTCAGATTCTGACTGGATACATTTTAATATTTGAATCATAACTTTCACTACTGACATTCAAATCTAATGATCCAAGATGATCCAGAAAGAAGACTTAAAGAGTTACAACTCTTAAGTTGATAACTATTTCTAAATCTGTCACTGTTTAAGTTTTATTCAGCAATCAACACGCCAATAAGCTGCAGACTAGAACTGAATATGAACATTAAATCAAGTTTGGAGATAAGGGGAGGATTCAAATTCAGAAATATCAAGCTTCCCCTATCTTCATACTCCTCTAACATCTGCATTTCTCCTATAAATACCTACAATCTCAAAGGCAAAGGGGACGACCAAGAAGAGAGTAGAATTTAGGCTAAATTGTAGTTTGTAACTTAGGTTTTTTTTATTTTCTTTCATGTAATTTTTATTTTCTTTATGTAACTGAGAGGAGAGGATACTTTCATGGAGGAATGAGAGGAAGCTTGTACTGGAGGTGACACCAGTGTAAGTGATCTTTTCTTCCATTATTTTTTGAATCGAATCGAAGTTTCTTTTTCTTCTTTACTCTTGTTTTCGTTTACTTCTCTCTTCTGTGTTTGTGGATCCAAATGAAACCGATAGCCTCGAAGTTGCCTTGCCCTTGCAAGTGCCGTTGATGGCTTATGGTGATGGATATCCATTTCTATGATAGTGTAGCTTGCCCCTTCAATCATAGTGTAATACGGGAATGGCCAAGATCCTATTTGTCATACTTCGCTCGCCTTCAAGTAAAGGTACGTCGTCGATACGGGTAAAAGGTAAGCAAGCGCCGAAAAGGTAAGTAACTTTTTTAGGTTTTAGTTTTTTTTTCTTTTAATTTTAGTGTAAATTACCAACACCACAATCTTCTAAATCTCTTTCACTTTTTTCAACTTCTTTGTAGATATTCACTTCCATTTTCTCCACCTTCTCTATCTTTCACTTTCTTCCTAACTTAACTTTAACTCTATTTTTCTCTTTTTCTTTACAAGAACTAAAAGAAGAACTTTAACCATTCTTTGTAACCTAAAAGAGAACTTACTAAAAAGCTTCCATCGCTAGTCCATTCTTGTGGATCACGACCCGCATAGCCACTTGCTATAACTATAGAATTGAGCACCTTGCACTACTGTTTTAAAAGTTCTGAAATTTTGTATTCTCATGTGCAGGTAAAATCTCAATCAATAAGTGATAAAAGAATGGTTGATGAATACACCACCTCTATCACTCTTTATGCATAAAATCAGAAAATCTTTTTCTTTTTCAACTCTTTTTTAAAAACATGAAAATGTGAAAAAGCATCATCTTTATATTCTAAAAAGAAAACCTATGTCAACCTAGAGAAATCATCAACTAAAACAAAAATAAAATGATTACTACTAAGACTTTTAGTTTTAGGTGGTACAAATAATTCCATATATATTAACCCTAAAGGTCTAGTTGTCATGATATCCTTGATTGTTTTGAAAGAGAACTTAATTTGTTTTTCAAGTTGGATGCATCACAAATACGGTCCTTTTCAAACTTTAAACAATGAATACCTTTCACTAAGTCTTTAGAATTAATTTGGGATAAGTGATCAAATAAACATGGCCTAGTCTCCTATGCCATAACCAAGAATCTTCATTAAAAACATTTAAACAAATGACATTGCAATCTAAATTAAGCATGTCAATCATATAAACATTATTTTCACGAAAACCGAAAAGAACACATGTGTTTGTTTTCTTATTCAAAATGTCACATGAGAAATCATCAAAAATAATTTTGAAACCTCTATCAAAAAGTTGGCTAATGCTTAAAAGATTTTACTTAAGGCCTTCAACCAAAACAACATTCTCAATTAAAAGAGATGGGCCAATTTTTATATTATCTATACCAATGATTTTGTCCTTTGAATCATCCCCAAAGGTGACGGTGCCACCTTCATGATACCATGACAGCATTGCAAAGTTGTTGATATCCCAAGGCACGTGTCTTGAGTAACCTCTATCAAGGTACCACCCCTCCCTACGTCAAGGAGCCTTGGTGCGTACCTATATTAAGCAATAAATTTTTTGATTTTGGAACCCAAACTTTATTGTGTGATAAAGTGTTAGTTTTTTGAACCTTAATATGATCATTTGAAGCATTTATGCGGTCATAACAAATTTGGCCATGTGACCTTTTTGGCCACAATAAGTGCAAGTATACACCTTGCCATAAAGAAATACATGATGTATGTGCATGATGAGCATGGGAAACATGATCATGTTTAGTGTATGTGGCTTGATGTGAATGAGATTGTGTGTGAGCATATGAAGCATGTGAAATATGAGATTTTCTTTGAGTTTGCTTCTTTGGAGATATAGCCTCTACTCTGGCCTTATCAAATTCATATTTTTCAAAACATTACTTAAGGTATTAATTTTATTTTTCAAAGCGAAAGTTTCTTTTTCATCAATCATAGAAAATTTAGCCTTACAAGAAATTTTGTGAGCATCAAAATCCTTTTATATGTTTGAAGTGTGAAAGATAAACTTCTTTTTCTTTAGATAGCAAAATTATTTGACTTTGGAGAAATTCATTTTTCTTTTTCATTTTTAAAAAATTCTTTTTGAGAAAATCATAATTGCTAGATAACACTTTAAAACATCACCTAATTCATCCATAGAAAGTTTACATTCATCAAGATGTGAATCGGATGTTACCTTGGACGTGTTATCATTTACCATGAAACACATATGAGCCTTGTCAACCTCCTCTTCGGTTTCACTCTCCGAGTCCCATGTAACCTTTAGAGCTTTCTTTTATATGATTTTTTGAAGGTTGTGGGATTGGCTTTGTTCTCAAGGCATTCGACAATGACGTGTTTGAGTTTCCTACAATTGTAGCAAACAATCTTCTTGTGCTCCTTGCCTTGCCATTTTCTCTGGTTGTTGAAATTTGCCTTGTTGTATATCCTCCTTACATTTTTAACTAGGAGGAAAAGATCTTTGTCATCTTCATCTTCTTCATCATCTTCATCGAAAATGGTAGGAGTGGAATTGAATGTTTGCATCTTCCTCTTTTATGGAGCCTTCTCTTTTCTTTATTTTCTCTCTATCTCATGAGTCTTGAGATTGCCAATAAGACCTATGAGCTCAATCTCTTCTTTATCGTTGAGCTCTTTCAAAGTTGTAGCTTTCACTTCCCATGAAGGTGGAAGAAATCGGATGACTTTCCTCACTTTTTGATCGTTGTCTATTCCATCACCCAAAGAAGAAAGACCATTGGTGGTTTTGGTAATTTAGTAATCATATCATCATTTAATTTTTCTTCATTCATAGCAAAATTTTCATATTGGGAATGCAAGATATCAATCTTAGCTCTTTTGACTTGTGATATCCCCTCGTGTGTGACAATTAGGTGTGATCAAATCTCATGAGAGGATTTGTAATGAATAACCCTAACTATATCATCATCACTCAAGCCTTGAAGCAATGCATAGTGGGCTTTTACATTGGCAGCAAATTCTTTGGTGGCAATTTCAGACCATGTATCCTCATCACTATCGTGTACACTAAAAGGTTTAGTCAAGGCTTTCGTAACCCGTCTTTCTAATGATTACAATAAAATGGTCATAGGCCAACAAACTTTGGTGGAATCTTGATACCTTCAGCCATGTAAGCTACTATAGTGAACAAAAGGATCAGCTAGTGGAACTCTCTAAGGTGTATACAAAAAGTAGAGTACAAGGCTCTGATACTAATTAAAAATATACCTAGAGGAGGGTCAATAGGTGTAATGCTAATATTAAGGTCTAAATATAGTAATGCAACAATTTAAAGTTTGAATGATACAAATGGTCAACTCAAATTAAGAAGTGAAGCCGGATTCCCTCTGAAGTGCTCAGAACTTCTCCTCAATATTCCTTTAAATGAAGAGTTGAGGTGCTCAATTGCCTTCTTGATTTAGAGAGTGAAAACTGACAAGATGAATGATGCAAGCAAGTGAAATAGAATCAAAGACACAAGTGCAAGCAAACATAGAGTAAGAGCAAGAGAGAAAAACAATCGCAATACAAGTGATTTGTTTTGAGGTTCGAGCACCAAGCCCTACGTTCCCACCTTCACGGCGTGAAGGATTTCACTATCCACTGAGGATCTTTCCACAAAGGAGCATCCACAAAGGAACTACAAGGTCTACTTAAGACCATAAGAGTACACAACTCCAACTCTCAATCCTCTACACAAAAGGTAGCATAAAACCAATGAGTTTAACAAGCTTTTGGTGATCACAAAGATCACAAAACAATGCCTTTACAACTTCATAGAGTATTTGATGTGAAATGACGCTCAAGAAGTTTGTGAAAGAGTAACTCAGTTGAAATGATTCAATCAATGAGCTGAAAAACTTGTAGACAAATGTTTTAAAATGAGAGCACCTGAAGCAAAAAAACTTGAAAACTTTTCTCTTGAGTAAACTTAATTTTTCAAATATTTTCAAAACGAATTATCTTGTTGTGTTTAATCCTCTACAAATGAACTGTATATATAGGCAAATGATAAAACACTGTTGAAAAAGCCTATCAGGTCATTAAGAGAGATTAGCCCCAAAAAGAGCAAAAATGTCCATTGGGGAAAAAAAATCAAAGAAACAGTTTTTCAAAAGCTAACCGTTACTGCAGCAGTGATAGAAAATCGGTCGACCATTCGGTCGACATGTAGTTCATTATTTTGAACTATCCATTGGCGTCAGTCGATCGCCCGGTCAACCGGTCTCAATCAAGTCTAGGCCGGTGCCAGTCAGTTGATCGCACGGTCGGCCACTAGGTTTTCCGGTCAACAGTTTGGTTGCCTGACAAATATGCACAACATGCACAGGTAGGGGTCTAACTGATCCCATGACCCGGTCAATTGACCAAGCCTGAAAAACAGTCTTTGGCTAAAAAATGAATATAAACTTATTTTAAAAAGTTTTATACGAGTTATGAAAGCTATTTGTATTACATAGGCTTCAGGATACATGTTATAATTTGGATATAAAATCTTGAAAAATCATGGGACATGTATCAAACATTTGAACCTTAGTAAAATACCAAATTGAGAAAAACTAGATATTAAAAATTGGTTTTTCAAAACTTAATTCTTGTATGTGTATGTGACTTCTTGAGCATCAATTTTGTACCCTATACTTTATGATGCTACTTTGTTACATAGATGCTATATCTTCAAGTCATCTTCTAGTGGGTTCTCCATGGGTGAGTCTTGATTGTCCTGCTTGAATCCCATCATTGATTAAGCTTGAGACTTCAATACCTTCTATTTGAGGAAGAAGCTCTTTGAATCTTCTTAACACCTGAAGAATAATTAAACACTTGAACATAATTAGTACTAAATAACTACATATGTTTTGTTATCATCAAAACAGTAAACCGGTGATTGCAACCTTAGGCCAACACTTTGTACTATTGTTTCAGTTATCACTAAAATTATTTACCTTTCAAAAAAATAAGTAAATGCATAAGCCCATAAGCTCGATTGAGGCCGCAACCTTTAACAAATTAATTACCAAGAATGAACACTAGTAATCAATACTTGATCCCAAGCAAAACTCTCTTACAATCTCAGTTATAAAATAGATAGAAATGAAAGCTCAAGTGTAAGTGAAAGAAAACATTGATTGATAACTGAAAGCAAAAAAAATTTTTACAAAAAATCTTTTTGAAAACTTGTAGTAAAAAACTTATTGTGTAAAACTTCTGAGCTCTGTAAAATGCTGTCATAGCTATAGAAAGGGCTGTCAACAGTCCTGCTGCATAGTTAGTTTTGAAACCAAAATTTGAAGCTTTAATATTTATAATTTATGAATTACTATATAGGAAGATATTATAACTCTTTAAGTTAACTTTGTAATGCAACAAAAATCACATGAATTAAATATTGAATTAGAAAGTTAAGATCAAAACACTAAAAGGGTGTCATATAGAATATTATAAAAACTATTTTTATAAGATAAACTTTTGATAAAAACAAAACTAAACTCATGAAGTCAACTCATGAAAATAAGTTTCTTAAATACAATATAAGCACCAATGGATGAAATCCAATACACATGTAAATCAATGTGAACTTGTCTTTGGTGAAATATATTCATGAAATCAAAAACAAAATCAAAAATGGGTTAAACCAAAAATTAAACTATTGTGTGTCTGTATAAGCTTGAGCAATCAAAACTAATCTATTCTTTACAATGATTTAAACTCACAAGCACAAGGTATAAGTCTTCTTGTAGATCTTCTTCTCGAAGTAGATGTGATCCAAACTATATCTCAAGAGTTAGACTCCATCTGGAATGCTTGATGTGATCTTTACGTTTGAGCTTTTGAATCACATATGGCAGCTTAAAACTTGACCTTGACTCTTTTTTTGAACTTAAATATCAACTAAGATCTTAATAATTTTTTGAAACTTAAACACTAGAAGATCATTATTACTATAACTACATGAGTTAATCATCATCAAAACTAGAGTGATAGACCTTTTGGCCAACATATATTTGATTATATTTACCGAAATCAATTACCCTAACACTTATCTCATCCAAAAGTCAACTTTTTATTTTATTTTATTTTCTTAGTTACCTCTATATTTCATCTTGATTGAGCAAAATCGGTGGGCACAAAAATAAAAGTTTAGGACAATGCTAGGTCCTCAATGCTACCGTGATTGCAAGTGACTATGTGGAACATGATCCACAAGGAGAGACTAGCGATAGAAGCGTGTTGTAAGTTCTTTTTTATTTCACTAAGAATAGTTAAATGTCTTTTTTGTTTTTTAAAAGAAAGAGGAAAAAGTTATGTTAATTAGTGAAAGTGGTAGATTGGAGAGATGGTGATTTTGAAAAATGGAAAATAAGCTTATACAAAGAACTAAAGAGAGTAAATAAAAGAAAGTTATGATTGGTGGTATTCTAAACTCCAAAGTACTTACTTACCTCTTTTAATTAATGACTTACTTTGAATCCTTGGCAAAGACTTTCCTTGTCTTGAAGGTGAGCAGAGCATAGTAAATAGGATCTTTCCCGCTCCCAGACTAAACTATGAATTCAAATGCAAGCGAAAAGTAAAATATAGATGGTTATCTATCACCATAAACCATCAAGGGCACTTGCAATGACAAGGCAGTTTTGATTCTATAGGTTTCATTTGGATTATCATCAAAACCAGAAAGAAGAAGAGTAAGAGAAGAAGAAGAACATAAAATGCAACATTCGACGTGAAATAGAGTAACAATGGTAGAAAGGATGAAACTTACACTGGCATCACTTCTCGATACAACCTTCTCTTTCTAAACCTTCTCTTTCTAACATGAAACTTCTCTCTAGTCTCAGTTACATGAATTTAATGAAAAATTACATTAAAACGAAAATAAAATTCTTAAGTTACAAACTAAAGAACAACCTAGCCTATACTCTCTGCTTAATTGTTCCCTCTAGCCTTAGAATTTGGGTATTTTTAGCAAAATGTTGAAGAGGGTGAGCGTCTGAAGATAGGGGGAGAAAACGCTCCCCATATCTCACTGAACTGCCACGAAGGCCGCGGATCCAAGGCCTGGGTGTGGCAAGGTGGCAACAACCGGGGGTGGATCTTCAGCTTATGATGTTTCATCCGTTTATCCAGCTGTTTTCTCGATTTGAGCTATGGATTTGATGATATCAGTGTTGATCTTCAGCTAATCGAAATGGATTTATAAAAATCTGAATTTAACTTGTTTCCATTTAGTGTTATCTCTTTGATTTACTCTGATCTTCTGCTGGACATTTTCCCTCATCCCTGATTTTGATTTTAATCTCAATTTCAGTAGGCTTTTGACTTGTTTTCTCTCCCTTTATTTAGTAAAGGCCCTGCAAATAATTAGAATAAATGATAATTAGATAGCGGAGTTTAATAAACAAATAATATGGGAATGATATAATAAATATGCAATATTGGCGACTGATCACACCCCCACACCTATCTTTTACTCGTCCTCGAGCAATGCAAGTAAAAGTAAAATAAAGCTAACCTAGTCTAACTCACTTGCATAGGACTCACAGTTGCACTTAGCATGTGCAACAAGCCGTTAAACCTCTAGGTTAACCCTAGAGGACGACTTTTATCTCGTAAGGGTTTTCAGTGGATTGCACCCACAAAATCCATAAATATAGAGAAACAAAGTGTCAATATTTTCGAAAAGCATTTTGAAAAGAGAGAAAATATTTGAAGTATTATTGTAAGAGTTCAAGTAATCTATAAGTTATAAGAAAATTGAACTTATCATTCCTAAACTTAGTCTCTATTCAAAAACTCGTTATCAATCACGGTAAGTAGTCAAACTGTATTTCTCATCTATTTTATTATTTTATCCTAAGTAATATGCACCATTGTGAATTGACTTAGGATTCTTTAACTCTAACTCTTATGCCTTATTTTTCATATTTTTGATGGTATTATCTCTTAGTTCTATTTGGCTTTCTAATCTGCTCATGTAACGAACCTTTAATCAGTAACTCCCAAACTGAACGGTCTTAGGGTACCGAGTGAGAAAACACCCCAAGGAGTTTAAGGGCTCGAGCAAACAAGGCCACAAAACTAAGGATATTATTCATTATATGAACCACTTTTAGGCGTGAACACTTATGCTTTATGAGGCATAAATACCTAGCATAATCAGAGCATTTTTTAATATATATTTTTTCTTTTACTTTTCTTTTCTTTTTTTTTTTTTTTTATAAGACATAAAAATCTTTGCTTTTCAACCCTAAGCGTGTAAGTGTATAAAGTATGCATATTTCATCAAGGTAAAAATCAGGACTAAATTACATTTTTAATTTTTTCTTGTTAACCCTAGAAATTAAACAAATAATCTTATTTTGACTAAATATAAGAAATCCTAACTATGATTCTCCTATTCCTTAAAATAATTTCTTACAAAAAATAGGTCAAAATATTGTTTCTCCCTTCAAAAAGTTTTTAAGAACAAAGAAAATGTTAAAAATTTTTTAAATAAAAAAACGTATGTTATGTTAGAACCCTCCCTCACAGCTATCTCATGCATTGTCCTCAATATATGATTGAATGCATAAATGCCAAAAAAAGAAGAAAGGGAATGAAAATGTTACCTCAAGGTGGTGGTTCCAGTGGTGGTCGGATTGGGCTAAGCGTTGCTACCCAATCAAGATAATGTGGTGGTTCACAGAACCTACCTTTATTGATCTCTTTTCTATTTACATAATTACAATCCCTAATATAAATAGGATCATGCAAGAGCCTATCATGAAAATTATTTCCTTTACATGACCAATCCTAGAAAATCATCACCGAGTCATTTTAGTCAATACCTTGGTCCAACAATAGAATATGGTTTTGTGGATGGATGATTTGGGCTCTGAAATGAAAAGTTCAGGAATCAATACTAAGTCGAGAAAATCAACTTTGGTTCGAGAGTCATTTTGATTCAAGAGTTTTGTCCAAATCATAGAATTTAATTTCATATTCTTTTCCCGTCAATGAAATGTGACTAATCAAAAGAAGTGTTTCAATTTCAAAATCTATGGATACAAGAATCAATGTTGGCTTGGGAGATGGGTCCAACTTGGGTAAGGATTCTGGAGGCAACATAGATTCAAAAACTAGAATTGAAACACAAAATTGTGAGCCAGGGTCACATTCATGTTCAAGTTCAATTTCATTGAAATGAAAACATGCCAATTTATCAATGGGTTGATATTGGTCAAGTTCAAAGTTTTATGATAAAATTGAATCTTGGTCAAAGTCTTCAAAATACCATGATCCTTATTTTTATCAATATGGCTAGAAGTGTCAGGAATAGTCAAGGATTGGGTAAGGAGAGCTTTCTAATTCCTACGCATGTTTTCCAATCGACTAAGTCTTGTTCTATCATATCGAATGGATCACTTTGGAATTGGATCATGATTTCTTACTCTTTTCAAAGTTTGTATGTTCTTCTTGCTGTGGGACTTGAAAAATGGAGTAAGAATCCTGGATTTGGAAGTCTTGTGGGATTGTGAGTCTTTTATTTTTAGTTTTTGTTTTTGGGACTCAATCATGGCTTCTATACTCTTAGTTACCTCAAAATTTCTTCAATGGATTGATCATGACTAGGAAATTTTGAACCTGAGTATTGGAATGGTGGTTGGCAATATGACTTAGGGGAGTTGTATCCCCACTGACTCTGTGAAGAGTGGTGATGATTGTTCCAGTCTTGTTCATAATATTGAGACCGAGGCATATATTGATTCAGATAATACCAATCTGGTGTACTTGGTTGGTTTAAGTTATGATATGCTCGGTTGGTAGTATCCGAGTAAAAAGAGGTTAGGGTGAAGTATGGATCACTATATGCATAGGCATAATTATGATTATAATTCATATTACGAAGATGTCAAAACAAAACAAAAATAAAACAAGCAAAGAAATAAACAAAAAAAGAAAGAAAAATCTAGCCTAAGTTAGGATAGACATTAGACCTAGATGACTTTTAACTGGTTAGATCATCCACGGGACGTATATTGTAGAATCTGACCACAAGTTAATCAGCTAGGTAGGGGCATGACCAGTGGGAGGTATCCATGCCTAAACAACGAACCTAATTATACCAAATCATGTTCTTTGAGGTTTTGCCTATCAATTCCCAACCTTAGACACCGATTTGACAAAAGTCAAATTCTAACAACTTCCCCTTAGGTAAGTCTTCTATTGGAGTTCGAGATGTCCATAGGGCCAACATCTATTCAATTTTAAGCTAGACTTGGGTTAGTTAGTGTAAGATCCCTACTTAGAGGTACTGTATTTTTATTTTCCTAAAGTATTTATTTTGATTTATTGATTATTTTTTTATCAACTTAATTTATTATTTTCTTTCTTGTAATTATTATTATTATTAAATATGAAAATTTATTTTTAAGATAGTAAATGACACTTTGGCTTTATATACTATTGCCATTATTTCTTATCAGTATTTTTAATTACTTATTACTATTAGTATTATTATTATTAATATTGTTAGTGTTTATTAATTTTAATTGTGTTACTAATATTATTATTTATTATTATTATTGTATGGTTAATTATTAAGATTATTATTATTAGTGCTACTATTAGTTTATTTATTAATTTTAATATTAGTATTATTATTTATGTTGATTAATTTTTATTGTGATTGCTAACCATTATGATTATTAATGTTATTGTTAATTACTATTATTATTAATAGTTATTATTAGTAATGGTTGTTTCCTTAAGACTAATTATTATTACTAATTATTTATTATTGTTACAATTAATTATTATTATTTATTTTTAGTGGTGGTATTATCCCTTCTCCTTCTTATTCCTATTCTCTAATCCATACCCACTTCTATTTCATTAATTCCTAATCCTACCCGTTAGCCCAATTCTCAAATTTATATTCATTACTCATTAAACCTATACCCACAACCCAAAACCCACTATCTCAAATCCACATACCCATTAACCCAATTTAGACCCTATATATAATCCTAAACCCTAAACTAATCTGCATCTCCTTCTACATGCTACAGCCGCCAATATCTGATTGAGGTACAACCTGCACATAAAATAAAGAATTTCAGATTTAGAATGAAGATGTGCAAGTGCTCAATTCTCACCGCTATAGCAAGTGGCTATGCGGGTCGTGATCCACAAGGAGGGTTTTGGGATAGAAGCGTTTACGTTCTTTATTAAAATCGTTATGAAAACAAAACGAAAATTCTTCTCTGTTTTTAAGAAAAAAGGAAAAAAATTGTGTTAAAGTTAGAAAGAAAAATGGTAGAAGGAGAAGGTGGAAAAGAATGAGAATGACTATTTACAAAGAAATGGGAAAGAAAGTGACTATGTACAAATGAGTCGAAAAAGAAGTGGTTTGGAAGAGGTGGTGATCTATACTAAGAAATAAAAGAAAAGAAAGAAGGAAGAGTAAAGAAATACTTACCTAGATTGATTGATGACTTACCTGAAAACCATTGCATGTTCTACCTAAGTTTAGAAGGCGTTCAACTCATAGATTATAAGCCCGAGCTCAGTCCCCATTCGCATTATATCATCAAGTCTCGCACAAGCATGAAGTGATACGTCTTGAGGAGTAGAATGTCTTCATGAACTATCATTGGCACTCACATAACATCGTTATACTTGTGCTTTGGAATCCACTTGTAAGCTCAACAAAAACAAACGAGGTAAAGTAGAAGAGGAAGCTGGAAATAAAAGAAAATGAAAGTAAAGAAGTGTTTGCGCCGGAAAAAGAAAGAGGGAATTGTTGTAAAGATTTCTTTGAATCAGATGAAAAGATTACAACAAGACTTTCCCTTCCAGTTACAAGGGAGGGAGGATGTTGAAGCTTGAATCCCCCCTTTGTTTAATGCTGGGTTCTTCGTGTGGCGGTGGAGAGTGAATCTTGTTCTCCGTTGACCAGATGACCGTCCTGGACCGTCGGGGGTCTTCTCTTCGGTCGGTAGAAAGAGTAACTCAGCTCCGTCTACCAAAACTCTCAAAGAGGAGGTAGGCGAAGAGCGGCTAGTACTCAGTAAGCTCGCTGAAGAGTCTCCTCCTCTGTCTGTTGCTGAAGTTGTGCTTCCTCTTGATGATCCTCTTGCCTGGATTTTATCGATCTTGATGATGCCTTGACCTTCTTAATTCTCGACTTCTCCAAAGCTTCGATCTCTCCAAAAAGCCCCCCTTTCCTGATAGCAAACAGGGCTATTTATAGGGGTCTCAGGGGGTGAATGTGCCTCCTGAAAACGCTCCCGAATGAGGGGCCACTACCCGCTACATGCGCGGTGACTGGCCCCGCAATCAGGGCAGTTGCAACTGAGACGCGGGCGTTGGGCCAAACGCGCCTTGAAGTTTGAGACGCGGGCGTCGAGCCAACGCGCCTTAATGCTGAGACGCGGGCTTCGGGCCTTCACGTCTGGACGCTGAGGCGCGGGCGTCGGGCCGACGCGCCTTGATGCTGAGACGCGGGCTTCGGGCCGACGTGTCTGGACGTTGAGACGCGAGTGTAGAGCCAACGCGTCTTAATGCTGAGACGCGGGCATCGATTCCTCGCGTCTAGAGCTTGAGACTCTGCTTCCTTAATGGCTTGTCTGTTTAGTCATTTTTAGACAGCCTACAGAACCCCCTCAAAGTTTCTGATATTCCGCAGTTGAGTGGGACGGATTTCGGAATACTTTGGATCTTAGCCGTGTTCGCCTCTATGGCTGGACTGTTGATGCTTCGGGCTTGATCTTATCTGGAATTGGTCTTCGTGAGTGTACTGTTAAACTCTTTGAAGCCGTCAGAGTTGATCGTGCTGAGTGTCTAGATACACAGTCTAGACCTCCCCGATTTCTTTTAGTCTGTCACGGGTGCGCTTTTGGCCGGGAGTGGTTGGTTGTCTGTTTGCGTCAGTGTACTGTTGAACATACTTGCAGAAGCAGGAGACTGGATGCAGGTTTCCTTTTGAAAAAGCAGAGACTGCTTTAAAGACGCGACTTCCATGGGGTAGACGCGATGTTTGGCCCGTTTGAGGGGACGCGGACTTTGGAGAGACGCATCTCTTGAAATGCAGACGCGATTTTCTGGGTGCATTTATGATGATGCTGACGGGGCATGTCCACCGAAGAGCCGCGTACTTTGGGGCGCGCACCTGTGCCATGTCATGATTACGCCGCCAGCTGGCCTGGGGAAACGGCGAGATTTCGCCTTTTGGCGCGCGGATCTCCCGGTTCATTAAATGAACTGCTCCACGTGTCAACTTCTGACTTGTGGCGGGGTCGCGACGCATGATCTTCCCTGTTCAAACAATGATTTGGCTCCACGCGTCAGGCAGCGATTCGCTGCAGCGTTTATTGGGCCAAACGCTGCGTATCTTCGCGAATCTCTGTGCCTATAAAAGGCAACAGTTAGAGAGAGACACATCTTCTTCTCCGAACGCATTTGCTGAGAAAAGAGAGCTTCCCTCCTCTTGTTTGTTCATCTGTCCATCTTCGAACTCGGATTTCTGAACATCGATGGCTCCCAAGACGAAACCGACTGCATCATCCTCAAGGGCGACCGTCGCCGAGGCTGAGAGAGATGCTTCCTCTGCGCAGGAGGGTGTTTTCCGAGGTAAAAATGCACCTTCGGCGTGGGTTCCGCCATTAAAACATGTTCATAGAACCCTAAGAACCTTTAACACAAGATCGTGTTTGATTCTCGGACGCTGTCCTTGAGATGATAACCGGGGCGCGGGCCTGATGATCCGACGCTGGTGAACTCTGCATTCTGGATCCTTCACTTAGAACATTTCTAATTGTGAAGGTCTCTGGACGCGATTTGCAGAACGCGGATTTGATCCATGCGTTTTATGCCGCGTTTTGTGCCATCAGGCGCCGATTTGATGACTCTGGCGTCTGAGTCCAAGCACTTTGAAATTTCACAAGTCTTGGTTTGCAGAACGCGGTTTTGATCCTTGCGTTCTGTGTCTTCAACCGCCGATTTTGTAGAATCTGGCGTTTGAGTCCAAGTACTTAGAATCTTCATAAGTCTTGGTTTGCAGAACGCGGCTTTGCAGGTCTGGACGCGGATTCAAAAAATTCCTGCGTCCAGTATCTCTTCTGCGTTTTGGTGAAAGTTCGCAGATCTGGACGCGGATGATAACTCCTGCGTCCAGTGTCTCGGCTGCGTTTTGAATTATGAACACTTAGCGTCTTCCCTTATTTTTGGCAAAGTATCTGACCAAGTGTCTTCTTCTTTTGCAGTGCCGCATGTTTCAGGTTCACTTGCCAAGATGCACCACTTTGGACGCGTGGGTGGTGCCGACCACCGTCTGACTTTTGTACTGCGAAGGACCATACCTGTGACTGCTGACAGGTCGCCAGTTCGCAGGGAAATGATTGCCCATGTTAATGAGAGGACTTCTCGGGTGCTCATGACCGATGCAGTCTTCGCAACGGATACCCACATCAAGCTGGAGAAGCCTGCTTTCTTCTTTGGAGATCATGTCAGCGAAGGTGGCAGACCAATGTATGACGGGAATTACAGGTGGCTCCGTCAGATAGGGGAGAGGAGATACTTCCTTCCCGCCATGGAGAGGATGCTCCCGTTGTCTTATCTCCAACATCTGTCCGTCCTTCGGAAGATGAAGTGGGACGTGTCCCGGGATATCTCTGAGATTACCCTTGGTAATTTCAAATCTCAGAACGTATACCGTCATGATTGTCATGACCGGGCGGTCCTCGGCTTGTTTCCCGGGTCACGCAAGTCTGAGCTTCCAGTCGGAGAGATCCCGCAGCTTGCCACCACCTTCCTCAATTCGTTCATAGAAGCAGAGGGTGAATATCCGGCCAAGTTCCGTTTGCCAGGATGGGTCCACTCCACGGAGAATTCTTGGTGGGGCAGGATGGTGGGTTTCACCCTCTCCGATCTTGGAGATCTGCTTGAGCACGTGAGATTATACTCAGCAGTCAGGGCCGTTCAATGGGGCATCCCAACGAGCTCTCACAACTTCTTCGGGATCTTGGAGCGCTACAACCCTCAGACGGGGACATTCTTTACCCCGGTCGGAGAAATGGGCCTTGCACTGCATGAGTTGCATGAGGTCTCGGGGCTGGTGATGGGGGAGTTCCCTTATGAAGAATATGTCCCGACTGCTAGGGAGCTTGACCTTATAAAGAAGGATTCCCCTGAGGTGTACGAGACCTATTGGGAAGTGATGTGCCACTTCCATATTTGTGGTCAGGTACTGGTTGGAGGACGCATGGAGTTAGGCATCTATCCTGGGCCAATTACCTATTCAGCAATGTCAGCAAGAAGGATCATTCGATAACTCGACTGGCTCCCCTCTCTGAACAGGGAGTTGACGACATGGTCGCACAAGCTTCTGAGGGCTTTTACACCACTGGGTCGAACGAGGACGGCTTCGAACCTGATACGCTTTTCGAAAGCTATCATCATCGGGCCCGGGCTTCTATCTCTAGTCGAGCGCTGTTGGCAGGCTTCTTGATGCTGTGGTTGAAGCGTTGTGTGGTACCTACACGGCCACATGAAGTCGTTATTGCCGACGTGGTGTACCCAGCAATGCTCCTGGCCCATGGCCGTCCTCTAGCCCTTCTTCCGGCCGTGGCGGCTGGCATTCAGAGTGGGTTGCGGGCGTTAGCCAAGAGACTATGCGAGGCTCCAAGGACTGTCGACTCTCAAGGCAAGCCGTATGTTGACTCAGAGGGAAACCCGACGGCAAGGCGCCCCAACCCCCGAATTGAGTTGCCTTACACGTATCTCATGGCCTGGTACGTGATGCATTGCCCTTCTTTGATGACAACGGCGCGTGGGAGTACGAGTCCTGTCCCTTTTGTGAGGCGGCTGGAAAACTTGGATTGGAGTGACACCTATATATATTATATTCGGAGACGTCTCTCAAATGCCGCAAATTACCAGCTCAACCGCTGCTTCCTGGGATTCCTGGTGCATCCTTTGGTGAGCAATTCACTGATTCTGTAGGTCGGGATGACCTCACCCAACTGTCTGCGGGAGTCTTCCGGTGGTTGATCAACATACGACCAGGATACGTATTGTTTCGCCAAGGGACTTCCTGCACTATCGAACCGTATATGCCAAGTCGTTTTGCCCGACAGTTTGGCTATGCTCAGCTTTATGTCGGCAATCCGAATACACAACTTGCCTTCAATGGGAATTTGTGCGAAGGTGCTCGAGCCTGGTACTATAGCGTGGCTGGGGGGACAGAGGCAACTTTCCGTTTGCCCGTCGAGGAGCCGAAGAATCTTACCAGCTTCACTTTCTGCACCTGGTATTCTCGGGTAAACCAGTCACCAGATTTTGCCCCCGGTATACGGGTATTGAGGGCATTAATGCTTATCTCAAAACACAGTCGGAGTCTGGCAAATGCTCGCACATGATCACCCAGTATTTAAAGGTCCAGAAAGAGCTGGAGAGAGCATCTCAGAGAGAAGCTGAGGGAGGCTCAAGAGAGGAGCTCCGAGTAACCCGGAGTAGAACCAAGCTAGGGCCACAGGAGGGGCCCTCTACCGCCAAGGCTCAAGAATTGGTGAGTAAGCGCCGTCGGGGTCCTACTTCAACTGCTGGTCCTGTTTCGAAGAAGGCTCGGAGGGACTTAGCAACGGAAGTCTCTCCCTCAGAAGACATTTCTGCTGGAGTTGGGGACTGTCCTGAAGACCTCTTTGTCATGGTTGAGGAACCGCCAGAGGATAGAGATCTCCCCAGTTTAATCCGTGCTCCTAGGTCGCACAGAGGGACCTGTAAGATTGCGGAAGAGGGGGAATTGGTTGACAAACCCATTATAGCTGACGAGGAAGAACAGCTCGTGGGAGGGAATGTCCAGATTCCAGGGTTCTCAGCTTGGCCCGAGCCTTCTTCTGCTCGTGAAGGGAGAGACAAGGCACAGCGGTCAGGGCCTCCTAGCGTCTTCATTTCCAGCGCTCAGATAATCGACCCTAGTCCTACCATTGGGGTGATTGGTGGCAAGGCCCCGGTCACCGAGGACCTTTGCGTTGAACTGTCGTCTTCCGCGTCTGATACGGAAAGCGACTTTGAAGATAAAGTCGACTACGGCCATGAACCCGCTTTTCCTGACCCGAGTAAGTTCTCACGCATCTCGGAGGGGAAAATATACGGGGGCGAATCATCGACTGCGTTACCGCCGGCTATAATCCCTGCTGAAGGTACAACTTCCTTGCATGTCGAGGCGATAGAAACAGTGTTGACCCAGCCCAAGGGGATTGAGGCTTCGGTTGCCGAGACAACCTCAGTGGGGGCAGCTGTTGAAGTTGGGGAGCCTTCCCCTTTGCCAGGAGGGGAAACAACCATTGGGGCTGAGGAGGCTCTCACTCCGCCGGGGGAGAAGGCTACTGCTGAAGCTGGGGGGACTCTCATTTTACAGGACTCGACGCCTCTGGACCTCGAACCTAGTAAGGCGGTTCTGACTGAGGGGGCTCAGGTGGGGAGTCCGACGATCGGCACCCTTCCAGAAGGCCACACAGCTCACTTCTCGATGGAAGTTTCTGAAGAGGTTGTGCTTACAACTCCTTCATTGGTCGTGGAAGCTCCTGCAGAGGCAGCGCTCCAGGAAGCGCCAGTGGGTAGTCTTGCTCTTGCCACATCGACGGCCGGCACGGCTCTTGTGCGAGAAGACCCGCCCTATATCCCTTATCCCGTGACAGAAAAAGGGTCGGGAAGCTTCTTAGGTGGTGAAGACATGGGGGAGCTGGCACGTCAGATGGTGCAACAATTCTTCACCTCGATGGGATCATGTATTGATCTCATCTTCCGTGGACACAGCACCTTCCAGTTCGCCCAGAGGCTTCTTGAAAATATGGCCGTGAGCGTCGAATTGGCGGGAGGCCCTTCACTTGCCAGGGCATGCCTACGGGTGGTAGAGCAACTTGGAGATAACCTGCGGGAGCTGGAATCTTTGGAAGATGCTGGCTCTTTTGATGAAGCCCAGGACACCTTGACTAGGCTCCTAGCTGATCAGGAACGGGAGCGACAGGAGGCGGAGGCACAAATCGCTGCCGAGGTCCGTGACCTTGAATATTCCAAGGCTGAATTTCAGAAATTAGCCGGAGATTCGAGGGAATCTGAGCTCAGTGTGCAGAGCACGGAGCAAGTCATCCTCAGAACTCGGGACATTATCGCCAAGGCGGAAGCTGTTCTTGCGCTAAATGAGGAGAAACTTGTTTCCCTCAAGAAGGAGCTTGAGGAGCAACGGGCTGCTACGGCGCGTGCTGAAGAGAGTCTATCCCTACAATCTTCCAGGGTGGAATCTTTGCGGATGCAGCTGGCTGCCAGAAATTTCTTATCTGAGGCGGAGCTGCGGGACCGGGCTATCATGGAGGCTGAGAGGACGCGCCAGCATGAGATTCACCGCCTTAGGGAACAAATCCGTTCCTTGGCGCACCAGGACATTTAGCCTTCTTTTCTTTTTTTTTTCTTTTTGTAAAGAAAAGGGACACTCTATTTATCAAGAGTGTTTGTATCCACTTCTATCATTTTTTTGATATAATAGAAGTTTTCTTTAAAGCTTTTGTCCCAATTTCTTTGTCCTGTTGTGGATGAGTCCAACTCTTGATCACTGGTCGTGATTACTGAACTTAGGTAGGACTAAGTTCTTTTAATGAGACGCGGTCTTGGCGAGACGCGGCATTAATCCCATAGAATGAGACGTGGCATCAATCTATGGGGACTTAGATTTCACCAAGTCTTTTTGACGAGATGCAGCGTCGATCACAGGGTGAGACGCGGTCGTCAGTCTACCGGAACTTAGATTTTACTAAGTCCTTTTACTGAGACGCAGCGTCAATCATAAAGTGAGACGCAGTCATCATTTCATAAGAACTTAGATTCTACTAAGTCTTTTTGATGAGACGCAGCGTCAATCACAAATCGGAACGCGGTCTCCTTGATGAGATGCGGCGTCAATCAAAAGATGAGACGCGGCATTGATCCGTAAAGTAAGACGCGGCTGTCAGTTCTTGGGGTGAGACGCAGCGTCAATCACAAGGTGAGACGCAGCTCTGAATAACGCAAATCTGTCTTGCGCGGATCGGGCAGACGCAAGAGATGCAGCCTTATCTGTTGAAGGGACGCGGCTTTCCCATCTGCGTTTAATGTGATCTGACTCAAGATTTTAGGAGATCTTTGCTCGTCAGGTCTTCACTGTCGATTGGGATTCCGAGTCATCCGTTGATTCCCAAGGCAGTTATCCACGCGTCAACTCCTCATTGGACTCAGGAGTTACTGCCCTTAAATGCAAAACCGATGCGGGCGGTTGAAAACCGGCGCTTGCGACGGTTCCCAAAGCGGCGTTCCACGCGTCAATCCTTCACTGGGCTTTGACAATCGTGCGTGACGGTTCCAATTAACGCCTCATTAATGGCAGTTATTAGGGCCTGCCTATAAATAGGGTGCGCTCCCCTTCTATAATCCAAGCTTGGATTATTTCTCTTTGGATTGCTCTGAGAAGTCCCACCTTCTTCAAAAAAGAGTGTCTTGATAGGGATTCCGTCTCCATGGATGAAGGTAATTCCGAGGATGAAGATGACCCAGAGCTCTCACGCTTCGGTTTGGTCTCTTCAAGAAGAACCCCCTCTCGGATCATCTTGGACGCCTGCGTTTGGGTGCAGAGAGGCCAACTCTGGCCAGAGGTCTCTGCTGGTATGTCCCCCGATGATGTGTATAGCCTGAACTTTGGCATAACCGTCTGAATGAAGTCCCGGTGCATTCCTTCTCTGGAATTTGTGCCAGTGACTTGACTTCTCTGAACGCGGGCACTTGACGCTGGCTTTGCCCATTGCGTTTCATGGCCACTGCCTTGGCGCGTTTCAGACCTGAATATTGCAACTCCTGTTCACCCAACAGAGAGATGGCAATTTTTGGCGTTCTGAAATTCTTTGCGTCTGGTGCATTAGGCGCGGGTACAAACTGAGGCCGCGTTTGAATCTTATACGTGGCGCAGTTTGACTCGCGTCTGTTTGACTGTGCGGGTTATTCCCGCGTCTGAAGTCTTGAATGGCTGCCGCGTTCTGTTACTCAGTTTCCTTTATAAAAATGTACTGAGTTCCAGATTTTCTGACTCTCTTTTTATTCTTTGCAGGTTGGCTTGATGTCCTTTTTCAGGTTTGCTGGGCCCCAGAAAGAATATACCGGCTGGCGAACCTGCTCCACGTTCGTTTGTGAGAGATTAAATTATGGTCCTCGTCGTTTGTGAGAGATTAAATTATATCTCTGACGAGGACCCAACCCTCGCCAAGGTCTCTTCAGATCTGGTGCAAGAGACGGATAGGCTGAGTATCGGCGAGGGTGGTCCGGCGGTTGCGGCGGCGGATGAGATCCTCTTCCTCTCCCTACTCCAGAAGTGACATCAAGGACATTCCGTTGGATGGCCTGCTAGGGAAAGGGATGGTGATGAATGCAGGACTTTCTGCTGCCGCTGGACCTAGTGGAGGGTAGCATCCTTTGTGATGACTCCTAAACTTCCTCTCTCACCCCAGGAGTGACTCCATGTTCGTTGGATGGTCTGCTAGGGAAAGAGACGCGCCTGAACGAAGGGTTGCAGGACCTTCTGTTGCCACCGGACCTCAAGAACACCATTGCTCTTAGCTTAATCAGCTAGGGCGCTTTCGACTTTTGCGTCATTGCCATGGCGCAATCGGTTCCAATTGTGCACCTGGGATCAGATGCGGTTTCAAGGAGTGAGTACGGCCTCTGAGAGAGAGAGGGACTTCTTTGTACTCCTTAATTGTAACACTCAATCTTATTGTATAAGAGAGCGTTTTGTATCACTTTCATATGCTTGAATATCAATAAAAGTGACACTTTTCTTTTTGCCTCTTTCTGTTGTCTTGAATGTTTTGTTTTAGAAGCAAAAGAATGATTTTGGTGGACCCGCCACTTTATAAAAGAAAGTGACAAGTAGAGTGTGTACCCCCAGAGAAGGTGAATTTTTATCAAGGATTTGGGATTAACTTGATTTAAGATCAGCTGGGGATTTTGATGGAAGCGTTGTTTATCGGTGTAATGTTAACCAACAATGCCTCCAAAAATGAATTTGATACTCGGTTGGGGAGAATATCAAATGAAACTAGACTCGTGGGGAATCTAGTGAGATTTTTACCGCTAGAGGTGTGATATTAACTTAACGGTTTAGAAGTAGTCTTGTCAGAAGTGTAATGTTAACTTGACAAGGACGTGAGTTAGAGGTGTGATATTAACCTAACTCATCAGCATCTCAGTTTTATTTGGAAAACTGAGGGTGTCACTGTCATAGGTGTGATGTTTAACTTAACAGTGATAGTAATGCTAGAGGTGTAATGTTGAACTTGGCATTAGTCGTCTCGGCTTAAAGAAGTCGAGGAAAGGTCATAGCCATAGGTGTATTGTTGAACTTAGCAATGACTCCGATGCTAGAAGTGTAGTGTTAACATGGCATCGTCCGTCTCGGCTTGGACAAGGAAGTCGAGGAAAGGTCATAGCCATAGGTGTATTGTTGAACTTAGCAATGACTCGGATGCTAGAAGTGTAGTGTTAACTTGGCATCGTCCATTTCAGCTTCGATATGGAAGTCTGAAGAAAGGTAACTGTCAGAGGTGTGATATTAACTTGACAGACACTCGATGTACCGCTTAGAGGTATAATGTTAACTTAAACAGTAGTTTGTCAGAGGTGTGATATTAACTTGACAAGAATTTGCTTGCGATAGGAGCAATTTGAGGACCTGTCATTCTATTGATGAGAATTGACAAGTAGAATTTGAAGTGCCAGAGGTATAGTGTTAACTTGGCAAATTTGAGGGTTTGTTACTCTATGCAGAGTTAACAAGCCAGGTTTGTACTCGACGAGGAGTATTCATTACTAGAGGTATAGTGTTAACATAGTAATGATTGCATTTTGTGGTCTTACCATTCTATGGATGAGAATTGGTAAGGGATTTTTGGAGGGAAGAGTGGAATCAAGTCCACTTAGGATTTTTAGCAAACCCTCAGCTATCAACGGATTTGAGGTGCCTTTACCAACTACCGTTTGGGTTGGGCTAGCCATGCTATTCCCCTCAGCATGATAAGTTGTCGAGGACTTATGTTGGGCTTAAAGCCAACATTTTCCTCTATCCTTAGCCGTCGGAGGCGTTGGATGTTTTTGATCAGAGGTGTATTTTTAACTTGATCGGTGGAAGAATGCCATCTAGGGATAGTATTTCTTCAGGAATTTGCCATTGATTGGCATCATGAGTGTATCGCCATTTGAGGTTATGAGGCGATACGATCCATTTGAGTAGACTGACTCTACCACAAACGGTCCTTCCCATTTGGGTTGGAATTTTCCTTTCGTCTTGTGTGTCATGACCATGGGTCTTCGGACGGCTAAGACGAGGTCGCCTTTCTTGAAAGTTCGCGGTTTGACTTTCTTGTTGAAGGCCCTGGTGATACGAGCTTGATAAAGCTCGATTTGTTGTTGGGCCTGCAGACGCTTGTCGTCCAAGGCTTCCAATTCTTGGAGTCGCTGTCGATGCTTCTCCTCTGTTGTCATTTCCGCTGTCAAGGCGACGCGTAGAGAGGGAATTTGTATTTCCAATGGAAGGACGGCTTCGCATCCGTATACCAAGGAAAATGGCGTGGCTTTAGTTGGGGTTCGCACAGTCGTGCGATAGGCCCATAAGCTTTCGCCCAACTTATCGTCCCAGTCTCGTTGACTTTTCGAGACGAATCTCTTGAGAAGCTTGCCAATAGTCTTATTGAAAGCTTCTGCGAGGCCGTTAGCGGGCGGATAGTATGCCGTTGATGACACACTCTGGATTCTGAACTTGGCGCAGAATCTCTGAAAAGCCTGGCTGATGAACTGGGGTCCATTGTCATGGACAATCCGCCGAGGCACACCGAAGCGGTAAATAACGTGATGTTTCACGAACTTGATCACGTTGGATGATTTTACCTCCTTCAAAGGGATAGCTTCGGCCCACTTTGAGAAGTAATCGGTTATCGCTAGGATGAACCGATGTCCCTTTGATGATGGTGGGCTGATAGGACCAACCACGTCCATCCCCCACATTTCGAACGGCCAGGTAGAGGTCGTAGAGTGGAGGTAACCTGGTGCTTGATGGATGAAATCGCCATGTATTTGACAGGCGTGACATCTTTTGGCATAGGCAACAACATCGGCAACCATCTTGGGCCAGTAGTAACCCAATCTTTGGAGTCGGTTTGCCAGCTTCGGGCCAGGTTGATGAGCTCCACACGTACCATCGTGGGCTTCTTTCAACACTTCGTGGGCTTCTTTTGATGAGAGGCACCGGAGCAGGATCCCGTCATGCGATCTACGATACAATGTTCGCGAAATCGCATTGTAGTAGAATTTGGAGGCTTTCCTTCGGATGGCAGCCGCCTCCCTGGTGTCTTCGGGCAAGATGCCGTACAAGACAAAATCAATGTAGGGGAATCGCCAGTCTTTGAGCTCTGGATCGGTCGACACTTCAAGTGTTTCCTTATTGCGACGATCTCCTGTTGACCTCTGGTAATCTCCGAGGGGACTTTTGGGCAGTATAGGTCGTGGCTATAGACGAATACCTTCTCCATTGCTCCAACTGGAAGAGCTAAGGAGGCAGCAAGGGATGCAAGTGCATCTGCATGCGCATTTTGCTTGCGCGGTACATGGTCGATGTAGAAGTTTGAAAACCTCTCGGCCATGTGGATTGTCGCGTTGTAGTAGGGTACTAGATCTTCATGCCTGACCTCATACTCTCCGCGAACTTGGCTGACGATGAGTTTGGAGTCACCGTACGCCTCGAGATTTTTAACGCCAATCTCATCGGCGAATTGCATCCCAATCAAAAGAGCGTTGTATTCCGCCACATTGTTGGAGCAGGGCTCGGTTAACGAGATAGCTCGGGGAATCACATAATTTTGTGGGGAGACGAGTACTACTCCTACCCCCGCAACTGTGTGTCCCTTAGATCTCGCTCTTTCTTCAAGCAATTTCTCAAGCATATGCTTAAGGGAGTCAATGGATCTCTGTTGAGAGGCGATTATATCCATCTGGTGCTTCTGCGTCTGTTCTAAACGCCTGGTCGTCTCCTCAGGAGTGTCGGCCATGTAGGCGGAAGCCTCCTTCTCGACGGAAGAGTTTGAAGCCTGCGACTCCACTATAGCGGAGTGAGAACCACCCATTCTAATGCCGCGGGCTAAGGCATTATAGTCAATTGGGGGAATGGCCCCTGTCCGGGTGCGAGTGTGTTGATACACCCCCTCCGGTTCAGAGTCAGATTCCTCTGAGTTGACCATTAGTTGTTTTCCCTTGCTTCTGCTAGTCATGTTTGCAGTAAGCTCCGGGTATTCAACATCTGAGAAGGTTCTCCTCCTGTGGGAGCGTCTTCTTTTGGCTGACGGGGGAATCAGGGTCAGCTGTCGAATTAAAGACGGCTGGTGCACGCCTGACTCGCAATGGCATCCAGAGAGCATCTGGATGAGCTGTTGACAGCAGCATGGAGAAGTGGCCTGATTGGCACTCCTTTTCCTTGTCAAATAATCCCTCAGATCCGTGGGAGAGGGATTAAATAGACTAGCCTCGCGACGTGGAAGACGGGAGGGAGTCATGCGCTGTGCTGTCTGGACACAGGTTTCAGAAACGCGGCTGTCGCGTCGCGGCTGCGTCACGCGCGTCTGGCGTCTCTGTTGATATAAGACGCGACTTTCGCGTTGCTGTCTGCTGCGCTGGAGCAGAGAGACTTGGGAGAGAGTGGGCTGCTGGGCCCACGCCTGCGGGCGCGTGCTTCCTGCGTTTGACGAGACGCAGAAGCTTCGCTTTGGCGTTTGGCAAGTTGGTCTCCAGAAGGCTCAACTTGGGGAGTCTCGCGTTTGGGTCTCCAAACGCGGATCTCTCGCACTGGACAAGGTGCGGGCAAGGCATCGGATCGTGCGCTGCGTCCAACCCCAGTCAGAAAACCAACGGTTCCGACTGAGTGTTGACGCGCGCGTCTTCTCTGTCGACGCTCGGCATTCCGATTGCGTCGTGGAGGAAGAGAGAAGCCAACAACTTCCTGGTTTGTAGAACCAGGGGTGTTTGCCACGCGGGTCTCCTGAGAGACGCTGACGCGGGCGTTCTGTGCGACACGATCGATCGCACCAGTAGATGTGCCGGGGACCACGCGGGCCTTCAGAGAGGCGTTGGCGCGTGTGTTTCTGCGCGACGCGGTTGATCGCAGCAGAGGTGTCTGAGGTTACGCGGGCCTTCTGGGAGGCGTCGGCGCGTGAACCAAACTTGGCACAGTGGGCAGCAGGAGCACCCGACAGAGCCTCAGATTGGGCTTCGGGGGGCTGTCCACTTGAGACCCTGCGGCAGACGCGGGTCTTTGGGCTCTTGGAGCCAGAAGAGAGGAACTCTTCATACTTCGCCTGGTCGAACTCGACGACGAGTGATTCGACCATTTTCCCCTTACGGAGAACGTCATCTTGCACCACGGTGCGCTCGTCAGTAACGAAGGTAGTCCCCAGCGGAGTCGCCATCTCTTGTTTGCGCCGGAAAAAGAAAAGGGAATTGTTGTAAAGATTTCTTTGAATCAGATGAAAAGATTACAACAAGACTTTCCCTTCCAGTTACAAGGGAGGGAGGATGTTGAAGCTTGAATCCCCCCTTTGTTTAATGCTGGGTTCTTCGTGTGGCGGTGGAGAGTGAATCTTGTTCTCCGTTGACCAGATGACCGTCCTGGACCGTCGGGGGTCTTCTCTTCGGTCGGTAGAAAGAGTAACTCAGCTCCGTCTACCAAAACTCTCAAAGAGGAGGTAGGCGAAGAGCGGCTAGTACTCAGTAAGCTCGCTGAAGAGTCTCCTCCCTCTGTCTGTTGCTGAAGTTGTGCTTCCCTCTTGATGATCCTCTTGCCTGGATTTTATCGATCTTGATGATGCCTTGACCTTCTTAATTCTCGACTTCTCCAAAGCTTCGATCTCTCCAAAAGCCCCCCTTTCCTGACAGCAAACAGGGCTATTTATAGGGGTCTCAGGGGGTGAATGTGCCTCCTGAAAACGCTCCCGAATGAGGGGCCACTACCCGCTACATGCGCGGTGACTGGCCCCGCAATCAGGGCAGTTGCAACTGAGACGCGGGCGTTGGGCCAAACGCGCCTTGAAGTTTGAGACGCGGGCGTCGAGCCAACGCGCCTTAATGCTGAGACGCGGGCTTCGGGCCTTCACGTCTGGACGCTGAGGCGCGGGCGTCGGGCCGACGCGCCTTGATGCTGAGACGCGGGCTTCGGGCCGACTTGTCTGGACGTTGAGACGCGGGTGTAGAGCCAACGCGTCTTAATGCTGAGACGCGGGCATCGATTCCTCGCGTCTAGAGCTTGAGACTCTGATTCCTTAATGGCTTGTCTGTTTAGTCATTTTTAGACAGCCTACAAGAAGAACATAAAAATATTACCTTTATTGCTTGAAACGATGGAAGAAAGGAGGAGGGTACATCGGTGTCACTCTCAACATATTCCTCTCTCTTACTTACATGAATCATCATCTAACCCTAGCTTACATACAAGTTACATAAAAAGAAAAGAAAAACCTAAACTAAGAAATGGAAAAAGAGTCTAAATCATATCTCTGCATGGTCGTCCATTTTCAGCGCAAACACTGCCCTTTTATAGGCATAACCCACACGAGGGGGATCCCGGGGAGATCGGGGGAGCAAATGCTCCCCTAACTCCCCAACTTTGCCGCGGAAACGCGGCTTGGGCCGCGTTTCCGTGGCCAGGGTGTGGCCAGGTGGCCACACCCTGTTGGTGGGTTGCCCTGGTTTCGCCCTCTGACTTTATCTGGAGTTGGTTTTTCAGTTTGAGTCCCAGATTCTGACGAAATGACCTTGGATTCTTGGCTTTAACCGATCGATTCTGAGAGGATTCTTCTCAACCGGTTTTCAACCTCTTGATTTTGCCCTGATTTATTTAGTGCGAATTAATTCTGATTTAATTCAGAATTTTGGTGGGCTTTGGGCTCTTTTCTCTTCATCTCCTTAAAGAATGGGCCTGCAAATAAATTAAGCAATTAATTAAGACAATGCAAAGTTTTATTCCAGAATAAGTATAGAAATATGATATTAAATATGCAACATTAGCGACCAGTCACACCCCCATACCTATCTTTTGCTCGTCCTCGAGCAAAACAACTAAACTATACTAAGGATTATTAGACCACTTTCGCAGGTCACACGATTGCACTGAGCATGTGCAACAAACCGTTAAACCTCTAGGTTTCCCCTAGAGGACGAGTTTTGTCTCGTGAGGGTTTTCAGCGGATTACACCCACAAAATCCATAAAGAAAGGGAAATAAAGAGTTAGTATTTTCGAAAAGCATTTTGAAAGAGAAAAATATTTGAAATATAATTGCAAGATTTAAGCAATTTATAAGTTATAGGAAAACTGAATTTTTCATTCTTACACTTAGTCTCTAAAAAAATTTGTTATCAATCAAAGTAAGAAGTCAAATTGTACTTCTCATCTAGTCTATTACTTTACCCTAAGTCATATGCACCTTGTTATTGTGAAAATTTTGACTAAGGGTTCATTAACTCTAACTCTTATGCCTTATATATATATATATATTTGTGGTATTATTCCTTAGTTTTATTAGGCTTTCTAATCTGCCCCTGTAACGAGCCTTTAATCGATGACTCCCAAACCAAACGGTCTTAGGGCACCGGGTGAGAAGACACCCCTAGGACTTAAGGACTCAAGCAAATAAGGCCACAAAACTAAGGATTTTATTATATGAACCTCTTTTAGGCGTGAATACTTATGCTTTATTAGGCACAAATACCCAGCTTAATCAGAGGATATATACATATTTCTTTTCAAACTTATCTAATCATCTTTCGCATAAATACTAAGGCTTGCTTAGGCCAAAGCACCTAGCTAATCAATAATTAGACTTGTTTTTTTTCTTTTTTTTTTTTTTTTTATAAGGCATAAGAATCTTTGTTTTCGAACCCTAAGTGTGTAAGTGTATGAAGTGTGCATATTTCATCAAGGCAAAGATCAAGACTAAATTACTTTGACAAATTTTCTTCCAAACCCTAAAAATGAAACAAATAATCTTATTTTGACCAAGTATAAGAAATCCTAATTTGGATTTTCCTATTCCTTAAAATTGACTTAATTTCTTAAAAAAATATGTCAAAATATTGTTTCTATTTTCAAAAAGTTTTTAAAAGTAAAGAAAAATGTTAATTTTCTTTTAAACAAAAGAAAAGTTATGTTAGACCCTCCCCCGCACCTATCTCATGCATTGTCCTCAATGTATGAATTAATGCATAGATGCATGAAAAAGACGAAAGGGAAGGAAAATGTTACCTTATGGTGGTGGTTCCAGTGGTGGTCTGATTGATCTACGAAATGCGGCCTAATCGACTTATCGTTTGGTTTGGAGGAACCCACCAACAATTTCTCTAATATAACCCATTAAAAAAATGTATCCATAAAGGATCTTTATTAAATATTTAACCCCTTCTAATTTCCATATTCCATAACTTATTTCGGAGTCAAATTTGTCAATCACCTCGTCCCAGAATGGAGTATGAAATGATAGAATGGTTGACTTGGACTCAGGAAGGACAGGAACTAATACCGACTCAGGAAGGTGACTTAAGTCAAGTAAATGTTCAGGAGTCGAAATTGGTTCAAGAAGCGGGTCCAAGTCAAGAAGTTGAAACTCAAGTCCACATGTATTTTCTAACAATGGGATGTGACCTAATATGGTGATTCCAGTTCAGGAATGATTGGTGGAGGAATCAAAACTGACTCTAAAATATTACTCAAGTTTGGTAACAAAACAGGAGTCAATATTGATTCAGAAAGTTGAACTGGATCACAGATTTGAGAATCTAGGTCACATATCTCATTGAGTTCAATATCAAAAAATTGAGAACTTGCCAATTTGTCAATAGGATTTTCAAAATTGTATAATTGGTCAAGTTCAATATGATCCTCAAAGATGGGGGATTCAATTTCATGATGAATAGGCATAGCATCCAACGTTGACTCGGGGAAAAGATCGAAATCAGGTGAAGATACCGGAGTCATAATCGAATCAGGAAGTAGAATTGAATCACTCAGTTGGGGTTCAGGATCATATTCATTTTCAAGTTCTATTTCAGGAAAAGGATAACTTGCTAAACTGTCAATATCTTTTCAAAATTTGGAGTTTGGACAAGTTCAAATGGTTGTTCTGAAATAGAATCTTGATTTCCAAAACTACAGGACTCTTCGGCTCTAACAGAATGGTTAGTGACATCAGAACTGGTCCAACGGTGAGAATGTAGAGATTCGACCATCATATCTATGTCACGATTACGAGTGTTTTGAGCCTGAGTCATGGCTTCAAGCATCTTTTCATAGTTGATAGGTTCATTGTTTTGATGAAAAGATGAAGAATTGTCTTAGAAGTGGTAGTGAAATTGTGAGTCCATCAGATTTTGGGATTTGTGTTTGGACTCACGCATACTCATTTCCAAAATTGATGGTTTCCTATTTTGGACGGGTGGAACTGAGTATGAATCTTGAAAATATTGTGGACTAGGTGGAGAAGGAGGACAAGTTGGTTGATAATTATACTCGGGGGAGGTGAATCCCCACCGACTTTGTGAAGAGTTGAAATCATTCCGGAAATTATAGTCATACGATGGGGGGCATGGGTTATATTCATTCGGATAGGACCAATCCGGCATACTAGTTTGGTTAAAGTTATGATATGCCGGGTTGGTAATATCCGAAAAAGAATTCGATGTGTAATATGGATTATTATTAAAGTTGGAAAAATTATTATTATAAGCTATATCACACAATAGAAAACAAACAAAGAAAAACAAACAAATTAGCAAACAAATAAAAGGAAAAATTCTAACTAAGTTAGGGTAGACCTATGACCTAGACGACTCCTAACTGATTAGACTGTCCACGGGAGGTTCAATGCAGACCTTGACCACAAGCTAATCAGCCAGGTCAGGGCAAGGTTGGTGGGAGGTTTTCCGTCAAAGACGTTCCTTAATTAAATAACCACCAACCTTCGGGCTTTCGGCCCTTAATCCCTTTCCTAGATACTGATTTGGCAAGAGTCAAATTCCAACACCTTTCCCCCTTAGGATAATCTCCTAATTGAGTCCGAGATGTCCCTAGGGCCAACGTCTACTCATTTTTAGTTAGGCTTGGGTTAGTGAGTGCTTGGAATCTGATTTTTGGGCTAAGAAAAGGTGATTAAATCCAAACCTTATCTTGTTAATGGGTGGTGACCTTAAAATCAATTTGTGCAAGTGTACAAGATAAATAAGATTCACTCAAAGCGATATAAATCAACCAAGAAGTGAGTCCTATGCTAAATGCAATGCATACGTACCTTGCTCCAGCACTCTTCAACAGTAAAAATAAATGAATTGAAAAGACACGTGCCTAAAATGCAAACGTCTAATCAATTTTTTTATCTTTTCAACAAATGTTTTACTGTTGATTATTAGCAGGCTTATGTGATGACATATAAGAAAAAGTAAAGTTACAGAAAACTACAATTTATAAAGCAAGCAGCCCTGCAAAATGAAAATTAGTAGTCCACTCATTTTTGCCGCGTTTTTGCGACTTTGGCCGCGGATCCGCGGCAAAGCAGAGGGCACTTGGTCTCTGCTTTCTAGAGTAGAGGCCCAAGGCCACTTATATATTACTGCAACTTTAATTTCCTGCTTTGCTTGCCCTATAACCTCCAACAGAGAAGAAAATTCGTTTTAGTTCTAAAAAATTTTCAATAAAAATTCAGATTTCAATAGAAACGTTACCCTCCCCGGCAACGGCGCCAAAATTTGATTGAGGTACAACCTGCACATAAAAATAAAGAATTTTAGATTTAGAATGAAGATGTGCAAGTGCTCAATTCTCACCGCTATAGCAAGAGGCTATGCGGGTTGTGATCCACAAGGAGGGTTTTGCGACAGAAGCATTTACATTCTTTATTGAAATCGTTATGAAAACAAAACGAAAGTTCTCTGTTTTTAAGAAAAAAGGAAAAAGAAATTGTGTTAAAGTTAGAAAGAAAAATGGTAGAAGGAGAAGGTGAAAAAGAATGAGAATGACTATTTACAAAGAAATGGGAAAGAAAGTGACTATGTATAAATGAGTCGAAAAGAAGTGGTTTGGAAGAGGTGGTGATCTATACTAAAGAAATAAAGAAAAGAAAGAAGGAAGAGTGAAGAAATACTTACCTAAATTGATTGATGACTTACCTGAAAACCTTTGCATGTTCTACCTTGGTTTAGGAGGCGTTCAACGCATAGATCATAAGCCCGAGCTCAGTCCCCGTTCGCATTATATCATCAAGTCTCGCACAAGCATGAAGTGATACGTCTTGAGGAGGAGAATGTCTGCATGAACTATCGTTGGCACTCACATAACATCGTTATATTTGTGCTTTGGAATCCACTTGTAAACTCAACAAAAACAAACGAGGTAAAGTAGAAGAGGAAGCCGAAAACAAAAGAAAATGAAAGTAAAGAAGAACATAAAAATATTACCTTTTATTGCTTGAAACGATGGAAGAAAGGAGGAGGGTACATCGGTGTCACTCTCAACATATTCCTCTCTCTCTTACTTACATGAATCATCATCTAACCTATCTTACATACAAGTTACATAAAAAGAAAAGAAAAACCTAAACTAAGAAATGGAAAAAGAGTCTAAATCCTATCTCTGCATAGTCGTCCATTTTCAGCGCAAACACTGCCCTTTTATAGGCATAAACCACACGAGGGGGATCCCGGGGAGATCGGGGGAGCAAACGCTCCCCCTAACTCCCCAACTTTGTCACAGAAACGCGGCTTGGGCCGCGTTTTCGTGGCCAGGGTGTGGTCACTGGCCACACCCTGTTGGTGGGTTGCCCTGGTTTCGCCCTCTGACTTTATCTGGAGTTGGTTTTTCAGTTTGAGTCCCGGATTCTGACGAAATGGCCTTGGATTCTTGGCTTTAACCGATCGATTCTGAGAGGATTCTTCTCAACCGGTTTTCAACCTCTTAATTTTGCACTGATTTATTTAGTGCGAATTAATTCTGATTTAATTCAGAATTTTGGTGGGCTTTAAGCTCATTTCTCTTCATCTCCTTAAAGAATGGGCCTGCAAATAAATTAAGCAATTAATTAAGACAATGCAAAGTTTTATTCTAGAAAAAGTATGAAAATATGATATTAAATATGCAACATTAGCGATCAATCAATATCCCTTCTGGTTCATCTCCTTCCCCGGCAGATCGAGGCATCATGGCCTGGCCTGCACACCAGCAGCCGTAACCCCCCTCTTCGCTACTGCACAACCCTGTTCTTGGCCTGGGCACTATCTCTCCATCTCCACCACAATGGTCGGCCTATCCCTACAACCCCTAACACGCAAACAACACTCCCCTGAAAGCCTCCACCGAGCCACAACCCAAGGCCCTCTCTCGTGGCTGCCCGACCTCCACCAACTGGCCGCGCACAACCCCCGGAGTTCCCCCGCCTCTCTCCCCATCTCTAGCCGCAGCACCCAGATCTAGCGCACCAACCACTCTAGGCCCGGGCATCTCTCTGACGGTAGCCCCCTGTTGGGAATGTCCAGCACCCGCCCTCCTTCCTTGCCGCATCCAGCGAGCCCAGCCCGGATCCAGCGCAGCAGCTCCCCCAGGCGTGCGCAGCCACCTCTCCGGCTGCCCCAGCTTTGTGCTCATTTTAGTTCTCGCGTTCCATTGTCTTTAATCAAGTCATAATCTTCTTTCTCTTAGTCTGTTCCTTTTACAATTCGCAGCCTATAATTTACAAGCCATTGCTATGTGGCAGCTTAAAGCTCTTTAAAGGTCAAAACTAAAAGTCAATTTTACTATCCTGGCAGAATCCTGTAGTACTGTAAGTAACTTACATAACACATCCAAATTGAATCAAAAATTTTCTCAATACTTTTCAGTAACTTTCCGCTATATTCCCAGATGGACTGCGGAAGGTCCCCTTCTTCTGATGTGTCCTGTACACATTGAAAGTATATGGAGCTTCTTCAGCACTGCTCAGCTTGAAACAATCATCCATATTATGGATGCTGCAATGTCATATCTTTCCAGGTTGAGCTTCTGCAACCTCTCAAATAATTGCATTAATCTGGTACTGGCTACTTTTTCCACCTCTGATGAAACAATACTAATATCAGTGTAACAACAACATGTGTGTTTGTGTGGGAGACATCTTCCTCCGAGCATTTTTCCGGTTCTCCGTGGATCGTCGTGGATCGCCGTCGGCGAGCGCGAATGCACCCACGCCCTTCACGGCGAGATGCTCTATCCAACGATACCCTCCGCGCCCCGGACGCCTCCGCCAGAGCCTCCGTCGGTGCGCCGCAAATCGGCTCGAGGTTAGTGTATATTCATTTGTGTAGGGGCATTAGTGTAATAATATAGAAGTTTACTAGGGGCATATTGGTAAATATTTATGCATGCATGTAATTTGGGTGATGATGAGTGCGTGAGTGTCTTTTAGTGTATGGGTAAATTATACATGTATGAGTATTTTTAAGTATATACATGGGCGTATACGCATGTGTATGCATGTGTGTACATGTATATGTGTCGGTGTGCTCGGGAGTGTGTTAAATGTACATTTATATTTATTTGTATGTGTTGGTTACATGCTACAGCATTTCAGATTTATTCGGTGAGATCCGAACCCAGCTATAAGAGATTCGGACACGATTCGGATTCGTGCTCGTTGTGGACCCGATACAATGGTGATTCGACGGCCGATCCATGGGATGAGCCGTAGATCAGCACTGGTTCGTGCAATGAAGACCAGACGGCAATTTGGTTCCGAAACCATGTCATTTCATGTGAGTGTTTGCTCTTGTACCATTTTCTTTATTCACCGTTCTCAGTAGTGTTTTATATGTTACTTACATGTGATCGTCTTCTTTATTTTATCAATTTGATTACCTATATCACTCCATGTGATATCAGGGACCGTACATCTTATTTATTTAGTTGAATTGAGAGATTATTATCATTTCACGTATTGGTAGTTGTCACTGTTGGCTTAGGCCTAGCATTGGATACCCTGGACTATGACTTGATTTGATCTACTATCAGTTGAACTACGTTATATTTGAGGTTAGTGGACATATATTAGGCATAGTGTTTATTGGCAGTTGTTGGTGATTATCCCGACTAGAATTCCCGTGGATATCGAGGAAGTATTAGATATGACATTGCTTTAACCGATAGACTGATCTTCTAATACTTTGAGTGACATTGACATAGTTAGAGTTGGAGTTGACCCGAATTGATGGATTTGATTAATGGACTCGATGGTGATGGACTTGATCTTGGGTTGGGAAGTAGGCGTTGATTGGGTTAACCTGAACTAGTGCATGTATGAACATAATTAGTTAGTTACTTAGATTTTCTGATCTTGAATTGGAGTTAATCTAGAATTTACATTCTTTATATTGGATCTTGAACTCATTAAGATAGGTGTGAAGTAGCTGAATATATAGTTGAGTATTTGAGATTTATTTAGATGATATTTTGTTGATATTAAATAGCAGGAATAGATATTCTAGACTATATGTTGTTTGAGGATGATTCCCTTACTTCGTTATGATTTCAGTATCAATTGACTTAGTGGTCTCGAGGATATACCATGTGCTTCATGTTTAGTTACTGATCAATTCAGTTAGGGAGATAGAGTTATTATGAGAGTGATTTCATTGATATCGATGATCATATTATATGTTCGAAGTTTTATGGCAAGCTATTGAGATTCGGATATACCAGTGATTTAGAGGATGGATATGTCGACTTTGAGGATTATGAGTTGATTACATACATTACCCGGATTATTCTATTCATGACAGTAGATCATTACTCATCTAAGATATCTTGATTTACCTGAGAAACCTGACTGATTATATTTGGTATCTACCTGATAACTATCATGTCCATGTTACCATTAATTGCTGGGAAAATATTATTACACGGTAACAACACCCGTATGTTACACTTGTTATATATTCCTGTTATAACGGTATCCTGTTCCTTGATATTGTATATTTATGTTATACCAGTTTCCTCATTACATGTTGATATTGTTACCGTGTCTACCACCGAGTTATCCCAGTGATTCAAGTAACATGCATATTAAGTAATCTTGATAAACTAAAACATGATAACAAACAACTTACACTGGGATTGGAGAGATTGATGGAGGAGACAGCGTCCGTATTTTGGGTGGACCTAGGATTTAGGTTGCGCAGCCGAAAGAGGGTTCCACTGCAGGGTTCCCGTGGGATGACTGACACCCCGTCCTGTTCCTGTTATACATGTTATACATGTACCTGTTCCTGTTTACATGTTCCTGACTACCTTGCGGTAGGTCCTGGTTCAGCGCCAGGAGTCTGGGCCGTGGTCCCGGGTATGCACGGGACCCACCTAAAGCATGGACAATGTCTCCAACCGATCAGTTTTAATAACTGAGAACCTCGATTGGCATGTGTGGTAGGCGTAGTATGGGATGCGTCTATTACATGTGACAATTGGTGTTCGCTGACATAATTAATAATAATAAATTGTATATGCTTTGTGACTGACCATAATCACCTGATTGTATATATATATCACTATGATAGACACATGATTGTAACCAGGACCAGACTATGTACTAGGTTAGTGATATTGTTAGGATATACACCTAGACATCTGTTGTTTGTTTACAGTTGTGATAGTTGATTTTTATCTTTATTCATGTTACTGTTATTTAGTTGTTGTTTATTACTTTATTTAGTTATCTTTTGACTGCAGTTTTTTTCTTGTTATTATTCTATGCACATTGTTTATATGCACGAGTTCTCCGCTTTACACACACACTCACCAGGTCGCTTTCTGACGACCTGGATTTGCACGTCAAGATATTGGACGCTTGTTTCTATTGTGCAGGTGTTCGATGAGACTGTACGCTTTGCGAGGAGCTGGACTCTCTCTCTCTCTCCGTTTTTATTCTGGTATTCTTGCATTTTTATTCCTGCATTGTTCTTTGATTCCTGTATATCACACTTGGCTTCTATTCTATTCCTTATTTCATTTAAGATCATGAGTAGCCTTTATATGTATTATTGCAGTGATGGTTGATTATTATGGTTCAGATTTATAGCTTGTTCAGGTTACTTTAGGCTTAGCGCGTATACGTGAGGTATTTTCCTTGCGTATATGCGTCGCCGACTCGTGTCGCGTCTCCACTCCAGCGTATTTTGGGAACCGGGGCATGACAGAGAGTGAGGAGACTGTTTGTGGGCTAAAGGAGGGCAATGACTTCCCTACCTTATCTTGTTTAAGGATGTGCCCTTAATCGTATTCGTCCAAGTGTGCAAGTATATAGAAAAAGCAACACATCAAGTAATAGTATACATCACTCAAAATACATTTCATAAACTATATGCTATGCACACGTACCTTGCCTCTAGCACTCTTTAATAGTAAATAGAAAATGTAACGAAATGACATGTGCCTAAATGCAAAGTTTGAACCGTTTTTAGCATTTACAATCAAATATTTACAGTTGAGTAAGACTGTATGTGTAGAGTATATTAAATAAGAAACTAAAGTATGCGAAAGCTAGATCATTGAAGTTCAATCACTCTGCAAAAAAGCTAGATGAGCAGTCCTCTCAGATTGCTGGGGGAACACGGCTTTTGCCACGTTTGCGTGGCAATACTGAGGTCTTTTGGGCTCTGCTTTCTAGAGCAGAGCTCAGAGACACTTATATGTCCACTACAGCTCTTGTTTCCTTGATATCAATCACTGCACAAAAGAACAGAGAAGAAAGTTAACTAATATAGTAAATAAAAAAAGAGTTATTGTCCCTCCCCGGCAACGGTGCCAAAATTTGATTGAGTTAAACCTGTGGACAGAAAATAAAAGTTTAGTGACAGTGTTGGGTTCTCAATATGACCACGATAGCAAGTGCCTGTGTGGGTCATGATTCACAAGGAGGGACTTGCGCTGGAAGCGTGTTGTAAGTTCTCTTTTAATTCACTAGAAACGATTGTCTTCTTTATTCTTTAAAAGAAAGAAAAGAAAGTTATGTTAATTTGTGAAAGTGGTAGATTGGAGAGATGGTGATTTTTGAAAATGAAAAATAAGTTTATACAAAGAACTAAAAAGAGTAAATGAAAGAGAGTTGTGATTGGTGGTGATCTAAATTTAAGAATTAAAAAAAGAAGAAAAATCCTAAAAGTACTTACTTACCTCTTTCAGTTGATGACTTGCCTTGAATCCTTGGCAAGGACTTACCTTGCCTTGAAGGTGAGCAAAGCATGCCAAATAGGATCTTCCCTTCTCTCAGACTAAACTATGATTCAAATCCAAGTGGAAAGTAAAATAGAAATGGTTATCTATCACCATAAGCCATCAAGGGCACTTGCAATGGCAAGGCAGTTTAGATGCTATAATTTGGAATATCATCAAAACTGGAAAGAAGAAGAGTACGAGAAGAACAAGAACATAAAATGCAACATTTGATTTGAAATAGAGTAACAATGGAAGAAAGGAAGAAAGTTACACAAGCGCACTTCTCGATACAAACTTCTTCTCTTTCTAGCATGAAACTTCTCTCTGGTCTCAGTTACATGAATAAAATAAAAATTACATTAAAAAGAAAATAAAAATCCTAAGTTACAAACTAAAGAATAGTCTAGCCTATACTCTCTACTGAATCATTCTCTCTAGCCTCAGAATTTGCATGTATTTATAGTAAAATGTGGAAGAGAGAGCGTTTGAATGTAGGGGGAGTAAACACTCCTCTTATCTCACTAAATTGCCACGGATCCGCGGCTTTGGCCGCGAATCTGCGGCCTCCAGGTTTTGATCTTTTATCCAGCTGATTTCTAGATTTGAGTTATGGATTTGACGAAATCAATGTTGATCTTCAGCTAAGCGAAATGGATTCATAATAATTTGGATTTAATAGGTTTCTATTTGGTGTTATCTCTCTGATTTGTACTGATCTTCAGTATAACATTTGCCATCATTCTTTTTTATTATTTAATCTGAATTTTAGTGGGCTTTTGGGCTTGTTTTCTCTCCTCTTTCATTTAGTAAAGGCCCTGCAAATAATAAGACGAAAAGATAATTAAATAGCAGAGTTTATTAAACAAATAATATGAGAATATGACGATAAATATGCAATCTTGGCGATTGATCACATATTAATTATTTCTTCAAATAAAACTAGGGAAGATTAGTTTGGTACTCAACAGACATCAATCCTCATAGGACGATACTCTACTCACAACTTCACTACTTGTTCAATGATTGGTGCATTTGCGAATTTGTATATTAGTGGCTGATAGTCTCTAATATTCCATAATTTTTATCACGTCTGCATATTTATTTTGTATAAATTCTGCTAATAAAGTTTTGCTTGTGTGATTGCAGGTCAATGGTATATAATGGAGAAAAAGACCCTAAATCACCATTTAATGGGTGATTAAAGGCCTACAAAGTAGCCATTGACTCTAGGAGGAGATTCTGTCAGACCTGGGGACTCAAATCAGAAATTTTGAAATCATATCTGACAGGACCAACGTGACCAGACATAGCAGGCGGCGCTGCGCGTTTCGCCTTGGTACTACCGCGAAAACGCGGCTTTTTCGCGGCCATACGAAAGCGGTCGCGCCCGTGCTTTGGGCCAGGGGTTGTCCCCTTGGCCCCCTTTCTCCTGGTGCCTATAAATACCTCCCTTGGGGTTCTTCAGGGAGATATCTAGAGTTGAGAGTTGTGTTGTTACTTTGTTTCTAAGATTTTTAGTTGCTTTATGTTTTCTTCTTCTTCTAGTTAGTTTAGCCATTTGAGTGAGAGAGAGAGAGAGAGAGAAAGTGTGTGTAAAAGTTATATTTGAAGGGTGACAAGCTTATACAAGTAATTACTTCTCTTTCTTCTTTCCATTTACTTGTTGTTTTCATTTGCTTCTACCTCTTTGTTTTAGTATAGCACTTTTTCTCTTTACTTCTTCTCTCTTGTTGTTTCTTTTACTACCATGTCTAACTAACTCTCTTATTGCATGGCTAACTAACTACTAACTTACTAATCTCTAACAACTTGATTGATAATCCAAATGAGTCAATAGTGTCAAACAAGTCTTTTGCAAACGAGAGCTATGACATTTTAAGACGAGGGTTCTAACTCTAACTTACCTACAAGTATTAGCTCTCTTATATTTCATGCTTAATGGGTTTTTGATGATCTATAGATTGTAAACTTTGCTTGTCTTCGTAAGTAGAGATATTCCTTTTAACTTTGCCGATACTATTAGTGCACTTGTGTCTTCCCTTATTCTCGCCTTCAATTAGATCTTGATAAGGGAATGTTCAAGTTTTGCCGAGTAAAGCTAAGTTAAAGGAAGGACTTTCATTCGGTCCCAACGTGAATAGTTCCTATGCATAAAGGTTATGCCTGCCTATGATCCATCGTGAGGCTACATCTTCAAGAAGTTAGGGATTAGTGGGAGCACTTAGTAGAAGGTTAGCCATGCGTTTTTACCATCTAGAAAAATCACTTTAAAAAACCACCAAACCATTCTAAACAATTCTTGAAACCAACTTTTTTTCATTTTCAAATTCATTATTTGAAACAAAGAACTTTATCTTTTCTTGAACATAGAAGCTGCATCATGCTTTCATCGCTCCCCCTCCTTGTGGATAAGACCCGTATAGCTACTTTGCTAGTACAGAAGAATCGCAAAAGCAGTAACATCGACCCACATTCCTTTACTTATTTTTGTGCTTACATTTTGCCGATCAAATTTTTGGCCCTGTTGCCAGGGAGGGAACGACTTTATTGTTCAATACTAAAGATTTTTCTTTGTTCTTGTGTGTAAGAGAAGTACCAAGGAGCTCACTATCATGGGAAGCGAAAGTGATGGCCAAAGACGTTGCACGAGGATTCATTTGCCCTCAGAAAATTCGTGTAAAAGCGAGTTTCTCCAATTGAAGTACTAACAAACTCTTCTGCAGGTGCCGAAAATCGCTCAAATTGCTTTCTCAAATTTTTTAGTTCCCTTGAATGCTTCAACTTATACATGTGTAATAAACTTAATAGAATTCCACTTGTTGCTTAACTGAAATTTGGATTAGACTCTTGCATTTAGGGCACGTGTCTATTTTAATTCATTTCAATTTCTATTGAAGAGTGCTGGAGAAAAGGTACATGTGCATTCATATAGAATAGGACCAACATTTTGAGTGATTTATCGCTTTGAGTGTTACCTTGTTATGAATATACTGTACACTTGAACAATTGACATTAAGCGTAAAATCTTAAATAAACAAGATAAGGTGGAGATTTCATCACCCTTCCTTAGCCCAAAAATCATCTCCAAGTGCACTCACACTATCCCAAGCCTTAACTAAAAATTGATAGACGATGGCCCTAGGGACATCTCGGACTCACTAAGAGATTAACCGAGGGTAGAAATTGCAAGAACTATACTCCTGCAAAATCGGTATCTAAGAAAAGTGGATTGAGAGGCAAAGCCTCTAAAGCTCCGTGGTTTGGCGTAAGTAAGGCCCGTGGCTCACACCCGGATGCCTCCTACCGAGTTTTGCCCTTTCCTGACCGATTAGCTTGTAGTCGAGTTCCTGCAACAACCTCCCCTAGAGAATCGACCAGTTAGGAGTCGTCTAGGTCCAGGTACCTTAGACTAAGGCTTGGTGATTGTTTTTCTTTCGTTTGTTTGTTTTTATTCTTTTCGATTGTTTGTTGTCTATACGTTGTTTGTGGTATGCTGCATGCAAGAGTGGGTGAGAGATCCTGTAACTTCTAGATTAATCAGAAACACTTCTCTACTCTACCCTTACATCCAGAACCGGTGATGGCGTCGCTTCAGGATAGGTTTTGCCCGATCAGAACCTCATTGCCATCTTGTATAAACTGCCTGAGGCGAATGGAAATAACTTTGATTAAAGCCTCAATTCATCAACACTCTTCCAAAGTTTCATGGTTTAGAATCGGAGGACGCATACTTTTTTGTTAGGGAATTTGAAGAACTATGCCTCATGATGCGTATTCCCCAGCTAGGAGACGATGCCGTTAGATTATGTTTCATTCCCTTTTCCTTAAAGGACCTTGCTAAGAAATGGTTGTACAGTTTGGCTGTAGATTCAGTTACAACGTGGGATGATTTCATCAAGGCCTTCTTGAAGAAATTCTACCCAATTCACAAAACTGCCCTCATCAGAAAGAATATCATGTAGTTTAGGCAAGAACTGAGCGAACCATTTTGGAGATACTTTGAGCGATTCAAAGATCTCCTAGCTTAGTACCCTCATCTCGGTGTGGAGAAATGGCGTCAGTTCTAGATTCTCTATAATGGTTTAGATTATCAAACAAAAACCCTTTTAGAAACCATGTGTCAGGGAGGGTTCTTGCAAAAGGATGAGAATCAGGGTTGGGATTTGTTTGAGGGTCTAGCTGAGAAAACCCTGCAATGGGAGCCAACCTCAGAAAAATTAAGGAATTCACAATCTATAGCTTCAAAAGGAGGGCTCCTATCCTTAGAATCATTTATAACTGCAGAAGCTAAGATTGCTACCCTAATGAGGAGAATAGAGGCTCTAGAAACAAAAGAGCCAGGCAATGTCAACCAAATCAACCCACCACCAATTCACAATCCAGGTTGTTCATACTGTCAGGCACCGAACCATGTCTTTGAAGAGTGCCTTATTTTCCATACCCAGCAAGTGCCACCGGAACACATGAATGCGGCTTACTCACGGCCACCGCATAATCCTTACTCGCAAACATACAATCTCGGTTAGAGAAATCACCCAAATTTCTCTTGGGCCTAGAACAATTCTCCCAGGCCAAACTTTTCCAATAATTTTCACAATCCCATTCATCCAACAAATTTCCCCAGTCAAGCTCCATCTTCCTCCTCCCAAAGTTCACCAATGGAAAAGGAATTCATTAAATTAGAGGAGAGCATGGAAACTTTTATGAAGTCCCAAGCTGCCTTCATGCAAAATCAGGTACAAACACTGAGCAACCATTCACAGGCCATATCAAGATTGGAAATGCAGATGAGCCAATTAGGTAGATCTCTAAATGAAAGACCAAAGGGTACTTTATATAGTTAGCCGCTAGTTAACCCTAAGAACTCCAATCAAGCGTGTGAAATTCATAATCCTTTGATCAATCAGTGCAATGCTGTTCACACACTTCGATCTGAAAAGAAGGTGGGCAATCAGGTCTACAAGCAGAAAACTTCCACTCGCGTTGATCCTACTCTTGCTTCCACATCTGCTAGCTCCTCCAATCTGCTCCCAAAATGTCTGATGAGGACACAGGTGCTGAACAAGTTCATAAGCCTGTAGCACCATTCCCCAATAGGCTTAGGAATAATAATAAGAACATGCACATGGAGAAAATACTTGAGATGTTTAACCAAGTCAAACTGAATGTGCCTCTTCTTGACGCTATCCAACAAGTCCCAGCCTATGCCAATTTTTTAAGGCTAAGTGTACGAAGAAGAGAAAGACAAATGTTCCCAAGAACATTTTCTTGGCAACCAATATAAGCAAAATTCTGTCTGGTCCCATTCTGGTGAAATACAAAAATCCCGGATGTCCCACAATTTCTTACACCATAGGATAAACAGAAATTAGCAGAGCACTCCTTGACCTTGGAGCAAGTATCAACATGCTACCTCTCTCAGTATACCAGCAACTCGGGTTGGGCGAGCTGAGTCCAACTTGAGTCACCATTCAATTAGCTGATCGATCTGTGAAAATCTTGAAGGAGAAAATCACAGATGTCCTTATCTGGGTCAGGGATTTCATCTACCCCGTTGACTTCATTGTGCTTGAGACCCAACCTATGTTAAATCCGCGGCCTCAAACTCTGGTCATCTTAGGCGCCCATTCCTTGCTATAGCCAATGCCATAATCAACTGTAGGAACGGGTCCATGCGATTGACCTTTGGAGACATGATGAAGGAAGTCAATGTCTTCAATCTTGGAAGACAACCCATGATATCAATGATCAGACTTTTGAGGTTAATTCCATTGAAAATCTGACCAGTGAGCATGAGGAAAGCATGGAGATAGAAACAGAGACAGAGTTTGATCTGGAGTCTAAGGAGTTTAATCTAGACTAGATCATAGATTCGGCAGTAGATTGGGCGTCAAACCCAAGTGTACCTTATCACAAGATTGAAAGTCCGGATATTGCCTCCAATGAAGCAACACCTTTCCTAGAGCTAAAAGCCTTACCTGAACACCTCAAGTACGCCTACCTGGGCGGAAGAGAAACCCTGCCAGTCATCATAGCATCTCACCTGACTGAGCAACAAGAGGAGAGCTTAATGTCTATTCTAAAAGACATAGGGAAGCCGTTGGATGGACTATGAAGGATATCAAGGGGATAAGTCCAGCAATAGTTCAACATAGAATCCATTTAACCGATGAAGCGACTTCCAGGAGGGACCCACAACGCAGACTTAACCCACTCATGCAAGAGGCAGTAAAAGTGAAAATTTTGAAACTATTAGACAATGGGATCATTTATCCCATTTTTGATAGCCAATGGGTTAGCCCTGTTCATACGGTCCCTAAGAAAGCTAGCTTTACGGTGGTTGAAAATGAGCAAAAAGAGTTGGTACAATCGAGACTGTCTACCAAGGTTCGTGTTTGTATCGACTACAGAAAGTTGAATGCAACCACCCGTAAAGACCACTTCCCGCTAACTTTCATCGACCAAATGCTTGAACGCTTGGCTGGACATGAGTACTATTGCTTGCTAGATAGGTACTCGGGATACAATCAAATCCCCATTGCTAAAGAAGACCAAGAAAAGACTACGTTCACCTGCCCGTTTGGAACCTTCGCTTATCGACGCATGCCCTTTGGATTACAACGCTCCCGCGACATTCCAATGGTGCATGCTCAGTTTGTTCTCTGACATGGTGGAGTATTTTCTTGAGATTTTCATGGATGACTTCTCCATCTACAAAGATTCATTTGAACAATATCTTCATCATCTTGAGTTGGTTTTTCAAAGATGCAAGGAAAAGAACCTAACTCTGAACTGAGAAAAATGTCACTTCATGGTGAGATGGGGATTGTCTTAAGGCCATGAGATTTCTAGGAGAGGAATTGAGTGGACACGGAAAAAGTAGAAGTGATTGCTAAATTCTACCCCCCAAAAGCATCAATGATATCAGATCCTTTTTAGTGCATGCTATACCGACGGTTCATTAAGGATTTTAGCAAAATTGCTAGGCGCTTAACTAACCTTCTTGCAAAGGACGTGCCCTTTGATTTTAACGATGAATGTTTCAAGTCATGGGAAAAGTTTAAGCAAGACCTTTTATCTGCGCCAATTATTTCTGCTCCTGATTGGGTACAACCGTTTGAAATCATGTATGATGCCTCCGATTTTGCTATCAGTGTTATTCTTGGACAGCACATCAATAATAGGCAGAACGTGATCTACTACTCGAGTAGGATCCTAAATGACGCCAAAAAGAATTACGCAACGACCGAGAAGGAATTCTTGGCCCTTATCTTTGCGTTAGAAAAGTTATGGCCCTACTTGTTAGGATCGAAGACGGTGTTTTTTATGGATCACTCGACATTGAAATACCTCATGACCAAGAAGGAAGTAAAAGCCCGATTGATTCGGTGGATCCTTTTGCTTCAAGAATTTGACCTGGAAATTCAGGATAAACGAGGTATAGAAAATGTGATAGCTAATCATCTGTCACGAATTCCAAACGCACCTATCTTACAGTCTCCGATCAACGATGATTTCCCAGTCGAGCACATCTTGGCCATTTTTAAGGACCATGGTATGCGGACTTGGTCAATTATTTGGCCACTGGACAAATACCCGCTGAGTGGGTAAAGCAAGACCAGTGTCGTTTCTTTGCCCAAGTGCGATACTTCTTCTAGAAAGAGCCGTACCTTTTATGTATTGTCCAGACCAGATTATTCGACGATGCATATCGAGGAAGAACAGAGGAGTGTGCTTAGCTTTTTCCATGAACTTGCATGCAGCAGACATTTGGTCCCTGCAAAACTGCAGAGAAGGTTTTACAAAGTGGGTTTTACTGATCCACTTTGTTCAAAGACTCATACCACTTTTGCAAGTCATGTGCAAATTGTCAGAAGATTGGAAAATTTTGAGAAAAGACATGATGCCCCTAAACCCAATTCTCGAAGTCGAAATTTTTTAACGTTTGGGGTATCGACTTCATGG